>PQWD01000289.1:0-24793 GCA_019425675.1 Leucinodes orbonalis | reverse complement strand
CCCGCGTGGACGACTCATGTCCCTCGGTGGCGACATATGATGATGATGAAGCAAATTATTATTAAATGTAAATTGAAAAAGTTATCTTTATCGCAAACACAATACTTCTCCAAGTATTCCGCTGTGCACTCCGAAACAAAGACATAGTAGCCGCCTCGAGTCCATTCATCACAAGCGATGGCTATCGGTCCCTATCTGCCCGGATCATGGTGCCGTATGATTAGTATGGTGGGCTTTATTTTAATAGGACCGATTTATAGGTAGCCCGTTTTGTAATGATAGTTTACCTTTTTAGCCGGTTACTAGAAAATTGTTAGCGTTTCGCTGCAGTTATGTAATTCCGGTTAATAAGTTAGTAGCTTCTAGATGGATGTGAATTATGGTTTTTAGTTTGTCAGTGCTGATGTTGGCAAGCGTAGGACGCCCTCCGGCCCGATGGACCGAAAACTTGCGAAAGGACGCTGATGGAGGCTGGATGAGAAAAGCGGAGGACCGGGATATCTGGCGCAAGATAGGGGAGACCTTTGTCCAGCAGTAGACTGCGATAGGTCGAAGAGATAGTGCTGATGCTGTGTGCGTGTTTGTGTTTTTACAACATGGACAAATACACACACGCTCACAGATTTTTTATTTATGAAACGTATGTCGTGCGAGTCTCACTTATACGTTTCAAATTATGATGTAACATTTAACCATCATGTAACTTAGGCATATGAATCTAGTAAAAGATTTACAGTCCTTGTGAGAGAAAATAAAACAAAATTTAAATATTATTATGTACAGATTTTTTATTTTATTTATGTATCATGAAATACATAATATAGTAATCTTCTCAACTTATCGCAAACCCTTACAAGGGCTGTCAATAGTTTCACAATTTACGTTTGCACCACCAAGTCGTCGTTACCTAGTAATACCGTTTCAGACAATATATGAGCTTGTGCATTATTTATATTCAGACCGTGCATCGCACGATGTTCGATTGATGGATATTCTGCGGGTCGAATGACGTTAAGATGGCTGTTTCTGAGGGAAAAACAGCTCTATTTAGACATATGAACCGGTTTTTTTTGTGTTCTGTATCTATTGTTTATATGTAAGTAGGATTTTATCTTGAATGTGTTGTAAAAAAAGCAATTATAGAGACGGTTACATCTTTTTACACTAGATAATTTTAACATGATTAAACTCAGCAATTAAATGCAGCAGCACTGCGTGTATATTTTGGGAAAGGTTGTAACGTACAACTCAAATGTGATAAATATTTTGATGTCTGATTTAGGAATTTAGTCCGAAACAATTGTCACGATATCACGATTTTGACTCAGCATCTTTTTTCGAAGTGACCTAAATTAATTTATTATTATTATGGATTTACCTATTTTTTAATAAACTTTATGTATAATTCTTACTTTCAACAACCTAACGATACCAGTTTTTAAATGAATTTGCCAAATTGTCGAAACATGATCTAAGCAAAAAATTACGGTAGATTATCGTCACTTTTATCCATAATTGTAAATACCATAGAATTCATAATGCCACATTCAAATTTATCTTTGAACATAAGCTAAGTTGCGTAGTACTTTATACCCGGGGCTACAATTCACACTCTCCTTAGACTCTTGTAATGTTAGGGAATTACAACTTACGCTACTATTGTGTGACGGAACTGCTTACAGTGCTTTGATATTGACTAGTTTACCTAGGTTATGATTTAGATTAATAAAGGCAAAGATAAGCATCGTGCTTCTTACTGAAGGCATAATTGGTAGTACGTTAAGTTAACAGCAAGAGTTGTGAAAGATTTTATGAGGTGTATTTAGGTCATGTTAAAATAAGTATTAAAGTCATGTCAGATATAAATATTCTTGGTTGTGCATTTACACAACCAAGAAAAAACATCAACCAAAAAATGATCGAGCCGCACTACATATACGTATAGTTATTTTTGTATCTATAAGATAAAATAATTCATTATTTTTTTTCCAAGACACGTCACTAAAAATTTAGAATTTGTGTTCTTCTATATATTAGACGTTCGTTTGATAGTTGACATAATAGTTTATATAACTATTAAGATATAATATACGAACCCATTGGCGCATTTTAAATAGCGGAAACAGGGCCAAATAATAGTATAAAGTCAAAACGACCTTTTTCTTAATTCCAGCCCGTGTCGTCTATACTAAATATAGAATCATTCCGAATAAAGCTCTTTAAATTTTTCCCCTTGTCAGTTCGGTATCTTCAGAAGACATCTAACATTTGATTTTCTGTTGTATCTCAACACGACAGTGACATACTAATCCCATATATTTCTAATGCAAAATTGGCGCAGTTGTATGCACTGTATTTAGAAGTTGACTGGCAAGTGTCCACTTAATTACCAACCCAACGTATATATTATCCGCTTGATTTTAATATATCGCCCGATACGAACGAAATCAACAGTGACTGGGGATAAGTCGTGACACAGTTCCAAGGCAGCCGGTGTATAGTTAAACTCACATGTCTGGCATTCCTCAGTTTAATGACTACATTCGTAATAAGTATGCCCGGTGCGGTTATATTGGTTTGCGTTAAGGGCAAGTCTGGTTGAAAGTAAAAGTGATATAAAGCCTTTATATAAAAATGATTTATATAAAGAGCAGCAAAATCATGCTTATTGACTATTAGTTTAAAAAAATTGTATTGTATATATTTTTGTTTAAACATGTTTTAGTATGATTTGAATGGAAGGATTCATGTGCCTATTTTTCGGAACGTGACCTACTGTTTCTTACCAACTTGTCGTTAAATTACAGCGGAACCAGTAGAAGATTCATTAACATTGTAAATATAACTTATTTATACGATTCAAACGTATCCTTTACATGTTTATTTCACAGTTTCAATGACAAAAATAATCTATCATTGTAAAATAGTTAATTACAACTGACAAGTTGAACACTGCTTTGCGCCTGTGGCGATAGATGTTTGGTCACTCTTACTTAGTTGCAATGCTATCTTCTCGAAACACAGAAGTGTATGTCACTCCTATTTTAATGGACGAAATCCGGCCAGCTTTTTTCATTTATTTATTTATAAAGCTTGACCGGAGTGATACCACGGCTACACAGAAAAGTGGCGTGAAACGTTATTTTGTCGTGTGATAAGGGTCACTGGTGAACCAAAATTGGACATTTCTCTTCCCTATATTTTCTACTTCCCCTACTTTTTTAAGAGTGGTAAAGCACTTGTGGCTCTATCGGATTAACGAGTTATAGGTGACGATCACTTACCATCAGAGAATAGTCTACCATTTACCGTTCCATAAAATAAGATCATCATCATCATCAGCTCATTAAACGTCCCCACCGAGAGGCACGAGCCTACCCTATAGGTGATTAGCCTTAGTCGTCACGCGCCCAGTGCGGATTGACGACTTCACACACAACCTTCGAATCTCTTCGCAGGTATGCATGAAGGTTCCTCACATGTTTTTTACCTAAGAGCTCGGATACGGACATTATTTTCGAAATTCGAAAATACATTGGTACGAGTGGATTTGAACCTCTACCCTCCCGTAGAAGCGACGTCCACCATTGAGCCACCGACGCTCTTAAAATAAGATAGAGGACACAAAGTGCAATTCCTGCAAAACCTTCCACATGACCTCTCTTTAAGAACATAGACTAGAATAACTTACGAGTACACTAATTCTACGTAGTCGATAGTTAATGAGTAGTGTAAATATTGGTACGAGTAGGAACCGATTTTTATTCAATTATCATATTGTTATTACGTAAAGATTATACATTATACGTACGATTAGTCAATAGGACGAGCTACCCGTTGGTGATTGGCTTAGTGTCACCCCAGTAATTGAGACGTCACACAACTCGAACTGCACGTCAATGAAGTCCTACATTTCTCACCGTAAAGCGTGTACACATATATTTCGAAATTCAAAATACATTGGTACGTAAATAAGACTTGGTGTAGTAGGTTGACTTCTAGTAGCCGTCCAAGTACCACTGCAGTACCAGATATCGTCCCGTGAAATACGATTGTTTTGCACTTATGTGTTTCGGGATGAGGGCACTGTAGCTAGTAAAATTACCGGGTATACAAGACGTAGCAACTGTCGTCCCGAGAGACGGGTGCAGAGTAGTGTTGACGGAAAAATATTGACTACATACTGTTTTGAATCCTCGCCACTAGTTTCTGTCATGTCCCCGTAGCTCAGCAGCAGAGAGACCGTCTGCGTCATTATGACATAAAAAAATGCTAGTGATGTGATCATGACATCGATAGTTTGTAATATGATTATGAATACGTATATGCCATGATCATTTCAATAATATTGTTGTGTGTCACTCCGGATGTATTACGTGGTTTAGCAAAAACAGAAATGCATAATGTTTCACATAACTGTTAGTCCACGCGGGACCAGTGCGGATTAGCCGACTTCACGCACAGTCCTTAAATTACTTTGTAAGTGTGCGTTTATTGAAACCTGCGCACGCCTAAAAAGTTTGGTACATATATAAAATTCGAAAAGACATTGGTACGTGACGGTAATGGAACCTACACCCACCAGATCCCAAGGCACAGTCCACACCAATGAGCTACCAACATCATGATGATGACATCAGCTCATTAAACGTCCCCACCGAGGGGCACGAGCTTACCCGTAAAGGGTGTTTAGGCCTTAGTCATCGACGCGGGTCCAGTGCGGATTGCCCGACTTTACGCAAACCCTTGAATTTCTTCGCAGGCGTGCGCAGGTTTCCTTACGATGTTTTCCTTTATAACATATTAGTACTTGGCGGGATTTGAACCTCGGCCTCCTGGTAGGAGGGCAACAGTCCACACCATTGAGCCACCGATGAGCTATAACCACAGATTTCCCAATACAGGAGATGGGGCAAGCCGCGTTAAAAAGTGCGACAAATGTATGCTCAACGAGCATACACTGGCTATAGTTTACGCTCCGTGAGACGAATGAAGACGCACGAATTTTAGAAGAAATTACCGTTTTTTTTCCAAAATGCCATTCTGTGCAATTGTAACATGCCATCATCGCAGTGAATCAGTAAAAATTTACCAAGAAATATAATATCTTTTCACAGGTAAGAATTGAAAAGTAATTGCGACACTGGGACTGCCTATAAACTTGGCGGCTTGTCCAGTCTAATTGTTATTCGGATGTCTGTGGCTATAACGCTCATAATATTTTGCTTACCTTTCCTTTATAGTCTGGGAGTGGCTTCAGAGTAAGTGTATATCACAAAACACATTTAGTTCCACAACTCCAGCTCTAAATACATAACAACACAAGAAACAACGAAGCTAATTGCATTGCATACCACAACCACATAGCATTACACATAATTGTGTCTGGTTATTGCTACTTATTTTGTAATATAAGTACTGAAACTACAAGTTCATTCCCCCCGTTAACTAATACGGATATAAATTCATAATCGCATAATTACGCGTACTCGTGCAATGAAATGTACTGGCGACGTCTGACACTGGATTTACTTTGGTTTAGACAGCAATATCCCAGCGGGTGTGAGGGTTTCTAAGCTAATATGTTTTAGAGCTCAAGGCGCAAACATGACATTAATGGCGCGGACGTAAAGTATTTTTACATGTAATGTACACCGTTCGTTGTTTATGGTACGGGAACTGGCAACTAGTGGGTGGTTTATCGAATAGAATCGTGAATTTGTTGGTTTGTTTTATTTTATACATATATGGAAGTATTTTTGATATTTTTTAGCCAAATTCACCTACCAAAATGGAGTTTCCTACTATTTAGGGGTAAGCAACGAAAAGGGGTTATTCACCAACTCGACACAAGAAACTGGACACACGTGTGTCTAGTTCTTGAACCTAAAGTTAATCTAACTTATTATTTCGTCATCTAGACACGCTAAGATTTTGGGGAACAATAAAAATAATAAAATCACGTCCAGAGGACAAAATAATAAGTTATATTAACTTGGAGTTTCACCAGCTAGACACACGTGTGTCTAGTCTCTTGTATCGAGTAGGTAAATAACCCGAAAAGTGTTCATATCAAAATATATGGAAGATACCACATAGTGAATGTCACTTTGTGTATTTTTCACAAGTTAGGACGCTACAGGCTGAATCTCTTGACTGTCTGAAAATAAAGATTACTCCATGCTTCGAAGGGAATGTTTGCGCAATAGATCCGCATGGGTTATGATTACGGTTATAAACTGATGATGTTATTTTTTAACTTGACAATGACTTTATTCTCTTTTCAACCTATCGCAGTCCACTGCTGGACATAGGTCTCCCCCATTTTTCGCCAGATATCCCGGTCCTCCACTTTTCTCATAACATCTCCACCAGCGACCTATCGCAAATCGTCCGTCCATCGGACCGGCGTCCTACGCTTTATTGTTATGTCTTAATACAATATAAATTGTTTAGTTTGATAGTACAAACATTTGTGTGCATGAACACATATGATTGTAATGGTCTGGATGTATTCTATGTATTTACAAAAAAAAAGTATATAAGTACGTTTATCCGATGTTTAGTACCCTTCACGCTTAACTTGGGGCTAGATGGCGCTGTGTGAATGTGTGGATATTTATTATTTATTTAATTTATTGTTAAGTCTTAATTAAATAAATGTTTTATTGTATAATTACATTGTATATTTATTTTATAACCTGTGGAGTCACCATCGATATCAAACTAATATCGATGGTGACTCCACAGGTTGCTGTCCACCGAGCAACCACAAAGCGACAGAGACTGGGCGGCGACACGCGCTCATTAAGTACGCGCCCTTGCCTCATTGCAATTGTTTTTTGAATCTATGAGACGTACACATAAACATGTTTACGTATTTTATTGTATCATTCTTATTTAACTGTTCGTTCTTTGTTTCCCTTATGACATGTCATGACGTCTCAAGGAGCGATGGGGGCTCATTGGCGTGGACTGTATTCGAAGTGGAATGTGTAGGTTCAAATCCTGCCACGAACTATGTCTTTTCGAATTTTCTATATTATATGTCTATTTACCCGACGCTCTTACGGTGAAGGGAAATATCGTTAGGTAACCTGCGAAAGCCTACGAAGAAATTCAAGGATTGTGCGTAAAGTCGGCCAATCCGCACTAAGCCCGCGTGGAAAACTAAGGCCTATACACCCTGGTATAATATAAAAATTATAATTTTAAATTTATATTATACTTGACTTACTTTTGACTCACTCGTGAAAAGGCGTTTCAAATTTACATCCTGAATTCAGTTAACACCTCAATTTATTGGTGAGCAAACTAACCATCACCAACTCACTTCATTACATAGAAAATATGTGTATATATGCGTCTGTGTATATGATGATAAAGATACCGATACAGCCTTAAATAAGTATTATACGCTATTAATTAATTACGGTAATTTCTTTATCTATGCTTGATCACACACGTCGTATGACAAACAAAGCAACCGTACCGATATTACTCTAGATTACTGTAATGAGGTTAATAAATGAAATAATTTGTACCAAACAAGAAGGAATTTTATCACCATAGATCTGAGACGGTATCGTCCCGTGTTGCACCGTTCGGACACACCTGTGTCGCTTGAATTATGCGCTCGGGTTCGTCCCATTTGACACGAAGAAATCATAATAATATTTAATGTAAATATTTTATTTATTCACATACAATATTTTTATTTATTTCAGATCATAGATATGATCCATTATTTGTTAGTAACATTTAATATTTTTTTAAAGTTTTTTAAATAAAAAATATAGAAGATAAATAAAATGTCAAAAAGGACACAAAAATATAATTAAAAATAAACAAAACCAGACTTCTAAAAATACAAATTGAAAATGGAAAAAGGAGCTCTACCACTTAGTGCAAAAATTATATACTTTTCATGATATTGCAGGCTGAAGACAGTCCTCCTTCGGCAGTCGGGTAAAAATGATAATGTTTAGGTTTTTTTTTACCTGATACAGATTAGTCTATAGTTTGCTTATAAAAAGCATCACAGCGCCATGTGATCTTGGTTACAATATATAACAAGCCAACAAAAGCAATAACTTGAAAATTTTAACATTATTTCAATTAAGTTATTATGAAGTATCTTTCTTGTGACATACTAATATTCTGTAGTGTTTTTTTTTTGTATTTTTCAGAATGTGCGTCTGATACGAATAAATATTTATCGATTCTTGTATCTAGATACACAAAAGAATATATTTATAAAATACACGTTAGTATTTTTTTTACCATTTAAACTTTCATTCATTTGGTTTTCATTACATATTAGTGAACGCTCGAAACAGTTACAAACCAAAGATAGTTGAAGCCAATCGCAACATGCGGTCGCCTCTGTCCTCGGATCTATTTAGTCACGAACATTACCTCTCACATGCATTACAATTTACATACAGGGTGTTTTGTACAATATTATTTCTTTAATTTACTTCTTATCTTAAACCAAAAGACCCAAACTGCTGCAAACACAACCCCCACACGTGGGGGTACGATGAAAATTTTTTTTGAGTTTTAAGTTTCTGATTAAATCCTAATAGCAGTTCACAGAATTCATATACGTTCAAAGATTGAATAGTGTAGTGCTTATAGTTTCGGAGAAAAAAAGGGTTGTATTATTCGGACGGACGGACGGACAGACAGACAGATAAACTTGACGAATCTATAAGGGTTCCGTTTTTTTGCCATTTGGCTACGGAACCCTAAAAATGTGACTATACTTTCTGCTGTCCATTGGTTTCCCAATTTCCAACCCTGGATGAAAAGCATGGTAGACCACGAAGGCGATTCATGAATAACCTGTTCAAAGAAAAAGTGTTTCAAATGTGATATGTTTTTTTTTTGACAAAAATATATAGTCACAGTATCCAGTAATGACGATTTTTTTTAAACTAGCGGTTGCCGTGCTGGATATTGTTCTGTTATATATTATGGAAAAAAAGTAGGTAGGGAAACTAGTTAAAGGGTTTAAGAGATGTGTCATATCGGGTTAGCGCTACACTGCAACCGTAACCTGAAATAGAATTAATTAATATCAAATGTAAGTTGGTTTTTCTTTTAAAAATTACTAGGTGGTAGATTCGGTACTGAGTAGTTTAGGTAGAAAGAAAGAAAGAAAGAAAGAAATATTTTATTCGGCATAATAAAAACATTACATCTAACAACATCATAAACACATTTACATGACAGTATAAAAAAATCGAAATACTTAATAACATTTTTACAAAAAGGTTGCCAAATCTAATAAAAAAAAAGGAAAATTAATAAGAAAAAAACACATAATCAAAAAAAAAAAACAAAGAAACATACAATTATTCAAAACTAAATGCAACATTTCTACCTGCCGAAAAGGAACCTGCCTCAGCATATGCTGCCGTGTGGTTGATTTACTGTATGAACACACCAGCGCTGCCTGGTTTTATGACAGGGCCTTCGTGACGACGAGCCATAGTCGGGATAGATTTATTATATAAATATAGAAGAAATACATAATATTACAGATAAGATAACTACATATAGATATTACATTTTTAACAATAATTATATATTTATATACGTATATATATAACAAATAATATAATAACTTAGTACATGCGACGTATTATGGTGGGATGTAGAGTTAGTACCTATTAAAATAAATTACAAATTACTTATTTAGAAAAATAAATATAAGAAGATATGAGGTTATTACAATAGCAAAATTGTAGCCTGGTTGCTCTTTTATTACAAAATGAGGGGAAAATCCACGTTACTAGATTCGCTTACCTCGCGGTGCTTCGCGAATACCCAGAAGGTAAGTATTGTCTCTCTTGAGATGAGAGATATATTTGCTTGAGGTGTTTTCTGAATGTGCAAATTGATTTAAGATTACGGGTGGGCGGAGGAATGTCATTCCAGCACCTCGAGGCAGCGAATCTGAAAGAGCCCCGAAAAGCAGCGGTGCGATGTTTGTGTTCCAAGGATGGGGATGCAGTCCCGTTTAGTATATCTTTTCTGGTCCTGAGCCCATGCAAGTTTTTCATATAAATAGTTTGGTTTACCACTCTTGACAATTCCAAACATCAAAGTCGCCAGGTGTAACTTTCGTCGCGAGTCCATTCTAAGCATTTTGGAGGAATGTAGAAACAGAAGCGCGCGCAGGCATTTTGTATTCTTTGCACAAGATTGGCAGTCCTTCCCAGAAGGCAAGGTCCGTACACGGTGTCACAATAGTTTAGTTTCGATAGTATTAGTGTTTCGCAAAGTTGAATCCTAAGCTCTTCGCAAAGGTACGGCCTATATTTATATAACATTTTTAGGCGATAAAAACAATTTTTTGCGCATTCTGTTATATGCTTTTCAAAATTAAGGTTAGCGTCCATTGTTAGGCCTAGATTTCTAGCTTCGTGAACCCTCTCTATTATCTCGCCCTCAATGTTAATGTTGAGAGAGGCTCCTTGATTTAGCTTTTCCAAATTTCTTTTAGAGCCTATTACCATATACCATAGGTAAGTACCACCGCAGTGCCAGATATCGTCCCCTAAAATAAAAGTGTTTTGCACTTCTGTGTTTCGGGATCAGTCACTTACCAACATGTAAGCGAACGGGTTGCACGGTTTCTCTCATCACATAAAAAGGACACTCCTTAAGACAATAGTAAAAATTTAATATAACGTCGACAAAACAGATGGTTAAGGACCCCTGTCGATTTAAATATAAATAAATTAGAACTAATTTATACAAAACTAAAAAAAAAATGCTAAAAATTAAAACCGTACTATCTTTGTAACACACCCTGTATCCATAAAAACAGTGTCCACACACCCAATTTTCTGCGGACAGCACATCAGTCAGTGGAACTACCTGAATTCTTGGGACGACTCACGTCTGGCTGTGTTTTATGGTTACTCTACCCGCTGTGCGGTCATTTGTCAACAAGTGTTATATGTTGGCGGTGTTTTTTGAACTTTATGCTGGTAAACATAAGGTCCATTCCCCTGTGTTTTGGGTTTTTTTAAAGAAATTATATATATATATATATATATATCAATTATTTAATAAAATACACCTCCATATATTTATTAAATTATTGTTTTGTAAGTATTGACGACGATGTCAGTAATAAGGCTGATGCTTAGTTTGGGGCTAGATGGCGCTGTGTTTTTTATTAAATTCTTGACAAATTTAGTTCATAGAAGTATACACTGAAGCTTAACACAGATACAATAAAATAGTAGGTTCTTATTAGTTTTACTTGTGTAAACCGTTGAACATACACGCTGGCAGTAGAACACAAGGTAAACAGCTACTATCAGTTACTATCATATAAGAGACCTAGCATCTGTTGTCTCGGGTGACGGGCGCAGTGCGGCATTGATGGAAAATAACAGTTTATTAGTTGTTGGTCTCCTTCAATGCCGCTCCGCCACAGTCAGACGTATCACTTCCCATTGGGTGAGCGTCTTGACCACAGACATTCGAATATACAATTAGACTGGACAAGCCGCCAAGTTTAGAGGCAGTCCCAGTGTCGCAATTTCTTTTCGGTTCTTACCTTTGAAAAGTTATTATATTTCTTGGTAAATTTACTGATTCATTGCGATGATGGCATGTTACAATTGCACAGGATGGCATTTTGGGGAAAAAACGGTTATTTCTTCTAATATTCGTGCGTCTTGACTCGTCTCACAGAGCGTAAACTGGCAGCCAGTGTATGCTCGTTGAGCTTACATTTGTCGCACTTAAAAACGCGGCTTGCCCCATCTTCTGTATTGGGAAATCTGTGTTCTTGACCGTACTGTTTAATCGTAACTAAAAAAAATATATAAAAATATCATCATCAGTCTTTAACGTTCCACTGCACTGAACAAGGCCTTCCCGCATAGCGTAGTCATGGGTAGATTGGGCCGTAACCCATCAAGCGGGCCTAATGCTGATTGGTGTGTGTTAACGAGTAATGTCCTAAGATTGTAGTCGGGATGGCTTAACATGCCCTCCGAAGCACGATATCACCTTCCTTTTCAGAAACTGAGCCAGCAAAGTCCTGAAAAAACTAGGGAAAAATCGCACGTGGATTCGAATCTATCTTTTAACCTATCGTAGTCACTGGACATGCGTCAGATATCCCGATCCTCCGCTTTTCTCATCCAGTCTCCACCGTCCTTTCCTTTTTTTTCCATCGGGCTGGGGGCGTCTTACGCTACGCTTGCCAGGACGCGGTCTCCCCGCCAGAACTTGTCTGCTTTGACAGCCATCGGTTCTACGACCTCTTGATCACGCCGCGATCTCAACCAACAATTGCCAAAATTATATTTACATTATCCGATGCTCTTACGGTGAAGGAAAACATCGTGGGGAAACCTGCTCACGCCTGCTAAGAGATTCAGAGGTTGTGCGTGAAGTTGGCCAATCCGGACTGGGCCCGCCTGGATGACTAAGGCCTATACTCCCGCGTACGGGTAGGCTCGTGCCCCTTGGTATGGACGTTTAATGAGCTGATGATGATGATACATGAAAAAATCTAGAATAATAATAAGAGACACAAAATTAATGTTTGTCCTAGGTCTCCGAGATGGAATCAGAAGACCTTGGTGTAGTGGCAGATTTCTCATCCATGATACTTTTTGGGTCGTACAAATTAATTAGGTTGGTACACATATTAAACATCACATTGTGTAAAAAAGGGAACCCTAGAGGTTTAGTAATTATTATGTAAAGACCCTGAACAAAACCCCACACGTAAGTTGAGGAACACCTGAATAAAACTTTATCATGGCACTCCCGTAGGAAACCACAAACCGATATTTCAAAAAGATGAGCATCACGAAACAAGCGGTGAAAAGCGTCACTTTAATAATTCACTCGGCGACTTTAGCCGGCAACTCGTAACTATCAAAGTTCCATCGTCTCCGCATGCGGCTTTTACTTCCAATTTTTCCGTCCTTAATCCTTTACGGAGCTCATTTACCGAGTTTTAATCTCAATCTCACCTCATTACCGGCTCCCGAATACTCGGAATAGCCAATTTCGCCATTAATTACCGGGCGTAGCTCCCTTACCCTTCCTTTTTCGGGTAAAAATAAATTATAACTCATTTATCGTTACGCTCCGCTCCGAGGAATAAATAACGTTAACGTTGCGCGCACTGACGTGACACGGGCGTGCCTCGTCCACGCCCCTTCGGCGCACATACACGCCCCATATGTGAAACGCCTACATATACATGTGTACATACACTGGCGCCGCGGTGGGCGTGCCACACATGTTTACATAACCCCACACACAGCCTATCCGAGCCAAACTTCAGCAGGCGTGTCCACCGCATTTAAAAAGAACACTTTTTTTTCTCCTCACCTGCGACCACAATTATCGGCGCGACCCGCGCAAAATTGCGAACCGAACGCCAAACTGACACTTGCGGAAGTACCTCAAAATAAAAAGTTGGCGAAAGTTCAACCGGAAAAGAGAGAAAACGCGCAAAATAAAAAAGCCATTGACTCTCGAAGTTTTAGCCGCTTTTAAACATTCGCAGAGTATTCAGCTGCGGGCGGTTTTTAGTTTTCTGTCAACTAATGAGTTGCTCCGTACCACTAGAAATATTAATGATTTCCATCGCACCACATCTATAGAGTATTTTTAAAATTATTTCCTCTCAGTTTTCTCAGATCGGCAATTTTTCAGCACAGTCGATATGTGATAATGCAAATTTCTTAAGATTGGTCTTGAGATAAGATGAAAAAACAAGAATGCAAGATTGCTTAGTAGGTGAGACATGGATATATAACTGCAAGCGTTGAAGGTGTAGTCGGAAACAATATGGCAGTAACCTCGGATCAATATATAGGCTAAGGAAGGCACAGAGTAGCGAAGGAGGCACATAGGCGAGGCAAGAACGAAAACAAATCAGTGCTCGGGAGGCGCAAATTGAGCACGTACCCGTTCGGGCTAATTTTATTTTGCAATTACACCCTACGCCCAACACCGCGACCGCCCGCTTCGCAATACAACATTCTTGGCGACAGAATCTTTTGGGACAGAGGTACTGACGAAGAACATAGAGATACGTGCCTTTTGAAATTATGAGGTCTATTTATCAACATACATACAAATGGACAGAACATTACATTACATAGGTTCATCTATATTTTTATAAGGTTAACATTGATATAGTGAAGTTAGAATGGTTACCAAAGTGTCCTTTATCCTGAAAAAAAGGCATAGCTCTGACACAGTTATGAGTGGCAGAACTATCGTTTCTCAAAATTTTTGACATAATGTCGATATGTTTTTTTATTACCATCGCTGAATATTAGATAAATTAATCAGAAAATTACATAAATTCAATGTTTAATCTTTTTTAGAAGATTGCCTAGCAATATTTATAAAACGTTACGATTTATATTTTAATCAAGAATTTTGAGCACTTAATGTATTATAGAATTGTCATAAAAAGGAGCAGAACAATATAGATTCATTATTTTAAAATTACATTAAAGACGAAATTGAATGCCATTCGAGATAACAACTTGCTTGTATATAATATACAATAAAGGAATATAGAGAAATGTTTTCAAAGAATTTCTCATATTGTCTAAAGAAACTGTTGTTATATACCCATATAAGTTAAAAACAAACTTTTAGCATTGAAACCATATCAACAAAATCGGCATGTGTTTAAATATAATAAATTAAGGAAAGTTGTATACTAGCGTAACATTTTATGTTTTCATCTCATTTGATACACTTTCCTTGTTAAGTTGTTCTTAATATATTTAATTTATTGATTATAGATATTGACATTTGAATTAATCTAAAGATGGATAGGTCAATGATAATAAGAATGTTTTAAGTGACAATTCCATCTCATAATTTAAATGACGTCAAAAGTTTAAAATGTTCCTGATCGTTGATAAAGGATAACTGTCCCGAAATTGTGACTGTATTAAATTTAAATGAGGCAAAGTAGAATGCAAAAATATATTGAGAAATACATTCAAAATAAATTAAAATCGAAGGCAGCCTCTAATCTTACCATAGCGTAGACTCTGCGCGCGGCTACTCTATACCCCCCTTTGTAAAAAGGTTGTAAGAAGGCGGTGGACACCCCGGGGTGGCGATCGCCTCCGCAACCCTTTCGCTTTTACCCCCACTATACAAGATGATGCTAAGAAATTGATTTAAAATGCGAGAAGAGATGAGGCTTTTTTTCATACGTTTCTTTGGACTGCTTTCAGTTCTAATGTCGAATTTATCTGTAGTAAATTCGTAATTTGGTTTCTTACTTCATGATATAAGATTGGTATTACTCACCAGTCTTTAGTACCTTATTTGTAAATTGTTCAGACTAAAGAAGTAGCGAAAGTATAATTCAGGTCGCTACAGGTCTTTTGAAAAGCTAAGAATCTTCAATCAACACCAAAGGATGTCTATTTTGATCAGCCAGTAATATTTTATTTTTTAAACGTATTTTCGTGAATGAAGAGTACATAATTATCAGTTAATTAGTACTATAAACTTTTAGTTAATGTAAAAAAAACCTAAATTATGATAGCATAGGATAACAGATCTTGAAGATGATTTCATTAATGATGTAACAAATACCTTTTTACGAATGGCTTCGTGGAGGTAGCCTAACGGATTATACCCCTAAGATAGGTCTAATACATTATGGTAGTTGTCCCAAATTTGTTTTGCCATCCTGTTGGGTAATTAGTTAAGGGTTGATGTGTGTTCGAGACGGAAATTGCAATATTTTATATTTTTAGTGTACTAATGACTAAATTTTCTTTGCATACCTATTCGCACTCACACAACCTGCCAAAGATACATTAAGCCCCAAAAGGTTTCCCACCTGAAATCCGATTTAACACAATGTCTACAGCCATCCGAAAAGCTTTCATCGTCAAATAAAGTCATTTGGAGACACCCTGTACCCGTTAAGCTTCTCGCATTTCTTCGTCGCTTCTTAAAGTGTTTACATACAACCTGTGCCTGTGTGCGTCGTTTACTCACGCATAAGTGTGAGTGTACGCATTTTTGCCCCCTCCCTCCAAGAAAAATACCTTACCCCTTTCCTCCCACGCCCCTTTGATGTACCGCTGCGCCTCTGGCAAAGAAGATATGAGACTTTTTCAAAAAGCTTAATTTAAATTAGACTCTTGGGACGTCTCAATGAGAATATTCCTTAATTTAAATACTATCTTGAGGGCCACTGACAACTCGGGAAGCCGGGGAAAAATGGACCGTTTTAATTGGTATTGAATTTCGATTGAGGAGTTTTTTTTCTCGGTAAGAGTGTCGTTTGGGTTTTGTAAATGGATGTTTTGGATAAAGGGTTTTTAGCGGGGCAGTGTCGTCTTACATCGCGACAAGTTGTTGCTTAAGGCTTTTTGAGTGAAACTGAATATTTTTGATTTGAAATACAAGATGCTTACAAATTCTTATTTTAGTACAGAAGTTTGATTTACTTTATAAAGCGCTCTCAAAGATCAGCTTGCCTGTATTATAGGTACTTAGCATAATAATCGAAATTTTTTTTTTAAAACCATAGAGCCGATATTGCTGTCACTTACACCAATATTTGTCAATTTTTTTGTGCAGCGGATAAAAAGTATTTTGACAATAATAAAAGACATTATGATGATTTTTAACTATTCCAAAAGGATAGAAAACGTCGCTTATAAATATAATTTGGATATTATAAGGGCGCTATACGCTAAGCCCTGGATCTGCTACTATCTTAGGATCACCAATATACACTGTTTTTTTCAACGGATTCCGCAGTGCTCAATGACAAAGTTCAAAACATACTATTCGCAGCTGACACTGACCTCAGTATTGTGTTTATAATTTTAAAGTAGCTCTATGGACAGAGGGATAGGGCAAGCTGTTCTTTAAATTGGATGTTGTTCGGCAAAAAATAAGTGATGGACATACCTTCTCGTCTATTTAGCAAGTTGATCGTCAGTAGGTTAACGTTTGTTACATAGGTGATAATAATTGACGCAGATGTATTTAAGGAATATTTTGATTTGGCTTAGGGCATCCGCTCTGTGTGGACCGAAGGCTTGAGAGAGGTCGCTGGTAGATATTGAGAATCAATTTAAAGTGTTTAGTTAGTTAGTAAAGTATTTTGTTATCTATCATTACTAACATAGTACTTAATACTCAATCATTTATTGCCAAACCATAATGTAAATAAGAAGAACATAAAAAGTGAAACCAGTGTTATGGACCCTGTTAGGCACGCAATATAAGGACTAGAAGAGAGGAAACATAAAATTTTAAATCAGTTATTTTGTTATTTTTTATATAGTTGCATTTATTCTAAATAGCCAATACATTTATTTTGTGATGTATGCTTAAAACTTTCCTTATGATGAAGCGGGCTTTGGTTTTTAGACATGGGCCACATTGAACTTAATTATTGTGTACTACTTTCTTTTCACTTTGCTTGCGTATTATTCATCTATTTCGCCAAAGTTTGTCTCATCGTTAATACCATCTAAGCTTTTCTCTTATTTGAAATGGTTGGCTAGACAATAATAATAATTTTATGTGCCAAAAAAGTTAATACTTAATTATTTACCAAATATCTCAAGAAAACACCCATGTACGAACCTATTTGTGTTTACAATTTACTATAATTATACTGGTTTATAGTTAAAACGGCAGAGCTCACCAGTAAAAGTATTTTTTTGGTGTTTGACTGAATTTTAATGAGTGAGTCATATACATCCTGTAGCACAGAACAAGTTAACTATTCAATGTGCTATTCCATTTGTACTAACTGCTTAGAAATCTCCGTATAATTAAATAGGCAAACAAATATATTTCATTTTGAATTTAAATGTTTAAAATGCGACACAATACGCGCGTATCTCGGGAGCAATCAATAACATCTTAAAACATTTCCAAGGGAAACCGTTAACCCTTCGAAGAAACAAAGAAAATGAATGCACCGGGTGATTTATACCGCGCGAGCAAAAATTCACCCACACCCGCTCATACCGCACACAAAGGGTTGAGCTATGTAAAATCCTATGGATTTACTTGCGTTACATCACTTTTTTTACAAATATGATAGATGCAAAAATACAATAATAAAAGCAGTAACGTAAATATGATGAAAAAGTTTTGGTAAAAATATATGCAACATTATTATGTTAAACTAATATTTTATCAAACTGTAACCAGCATATTATAATGACCCAAATGCAAAGTGTTCTTACGCAACAAGGTTATGAGTGTATGTATTATATATTTAAGGAATAATTGTACACTATTGCACATTACATTCTGTTTGTGAACCAAATAAAAAAAATGAGTGGATTGGACTGTAACCCACCATATGTGCCCAAAGCGGATTGGAACAATATTTTTATTACCAACTCGTTAAACAAATACAGATATAGTAAAATGTATGTGGATGTATATATCGATGTCACGATATATCTTGCAAAATTCAGTATATAATTAATTTGTAATGCAATAAATGAGTCCTACAATGATAACTAAAACCAAGCAACACTCAAAAATCACCATAGCTCAAAGAAAACTCCCAGGTAATCCTATTCATTCCGCTTTCCAGTTAGGTAAGCAAACGACCCAAAAAACGATTTTTCCTTGAAAATAAATTTCAACAAACAAACGTTCACACAGACGTCACTCTGTATTTTAACCCTGTATATGCTCAGGTGGGGGTGTTGTTACACCCCTTTCAACCCTTTCGGGGTCCAAACGTTTCTTCTCCTTCTTTACATTTATTTCTTATGGCCTGTTTCTTCTTCTTAAATTATAAAGCTCCTTGTCACACAACAAGTTTTGATACTTGATTAAATTAAATATTTTTATATTGATTAATTTTAATTTTTTTTTAAAGAAGTTATGAGTTTCTGCTTACTTGAATATTCTCATGTATTCGTAAGGAAAGAGTTACCCTTAAATATTGGTCAATACTAAGGCTACTATTATAGTGTAAATTTTTGTATTTATTACAAATGTTATTTTATATGAGACAATTATTCACAAATACATACACCTACATATAAATACAAAAGCTTTGGCTAGAAGTAAACTAGTCAAAATATAGAAGCATTTATAAAATAATTAATAAGCTTTGAAAGTCTTAACTTTATAAGTATATAAAAGCTTCTTACAGTTTGGGATTATCATGATTAATAATTTCAAAAGAAATTATAATCGTATCAACCCTTAATGTTCCATTAAGTTAATTTTCAAAAATTTTAAATAAGATAATGAAACGATATAACAATCTCCAAAAAGAAAAACTAAAAGAAGAAAGTAAAAGAAAGTCAGAAATACCTATTTCAAGTAACAACACCGTTAGTTCCACCTATACCGGCAGCCGAAATGATGTTACAAAGGCTCGGAACGGGGCTAACACAAGTTTTCTATATTACAGTGCGTACCCCCACCCACCCTAAAGGGTTAAGACCACCTTTGAAGATGCGCGGGTCTTTTTCTATAATATCCCCGCGCTAAGCGATTTAAATTTCGTTAAGTCTCCAATTTCCAGGGGCAAAAAATAATTGGTACCGATTTTCGAGTATTTCGACCGAATTCGAGCTTAGGGTAGATTCACATTTTCGTATGATTAAAAGGAATGTTGTAAATAGGTTACTTTAGATGTAATAAATTACTTTCTCAGCGTATGATTCTTGAAGACTGACTGATATGACTTTGAACTTTGATATTAAATAATAATAAAGACTAAAGTGGCTTAGGAGGGGTTGATGTAGCAGCTACCGTGTTGTTGACCGAGTCAACCAACTATCGCAACTAAATATTAGAAATAATAATAAAATAATTATTTTCAGACCATTATCCATAGATTATTTAGTACAGAAATTACCTTAAAAACTATGTTGGTAACTGAATCAACTAAATAATGAATAATGAACCATTTCACTGCTTTGTATGTAAAACATACAAAGTAGTGAAACGGATAAAAAAAATGTCTAATACATGCGGTTAAGCCGTTCGTCCCTGCTGTTACCTTATTATGATGGTAGTCGATAAAACCGACCATTCCACATTGGATCCGTGTGATAGGTTACAGCCCAAATTCACATTGGGCGCCATCTGCGCTCGCCACTTTCTCGGTAAGGCCTGTGTGGAAAGCCTCTGGACTGCAGACTGATGCTTTGTGCTTTATAATTTTAGCAAATCGTATCAATTCTTTAACATATCAGTCACACAATCTTCTAGAGCAAGGTTTTGTTAACCAGTTAATATAAGAGTATTACCATATCACGTGTACTTTTGGAAAAACTATTTCCACAATTTTTTTATGTTGCAATGGGTACGGACGCTCAGGACGACCACCTGATGGTAACTGATACGCCTGACCATGGCAGAGCAGTATTGAAGAAGACCAACAACTAATAAACAGTTATTATTTTCCATCAACGCCGCACTGCGTCCATCACCCGACGGAGTGTCATGTGTGCAATGAACTTAAACTATTTGATATAGCCATGTGATTTGAAAATTAATATTTTTACTACTATAATTTAATAAATATAAAAAAATTACTATAATAAGAAGAATATAAATATTTACTGAGTGAACTAGTACAAATTACAACGTTCTAAACGAAGCTTTAGTGGTGTTTTAAGTTGAAAATGACTTAGACCCGAAATCCTTGCCCACTGTTTCAAGGTTGAACGATTATAGCACTGAATTATTAATGTTCCTTACTCGGGGCAACTTTTCACTGGTTTTCTTTGTGGATGTTGTGTATTGTTTGTGAGATTTATTATTTTGTGAACGCGCCTTTATAATCTGGATAAATAGATTTAATTACAAATTTTAATGGGAGAATAATAGGTCTGATTGTTTTTGAGTTGGCTACATGAATGATGGTTTTTGTTACAGCGTCTTAATGTGAATCCCTTTTTCATCAACAAGCAAAAGTATTATTCTGGATTTATCTAAATAATGTAAGAGTTTTTATATCAAACAGAGTATGTAGTAGCTATTACTGAACCTCTACAAATTGACAATCGAATCGAAATAACGCTATCAAATTAAATCAAATTATTTATGGTTGGATAAAATTAATATGATATCAATTTTTTGTTTTGCTTATGTTATCTGTGATACAATTGAAAATCAATGATGATTTACATGAAGAAAATATAATTAATGACGAGTATTAGTCTACTAATAATATTTTTTCTTTGTAAGTTATTTAATTAGGGCCAAACTAATTGAAACACCAAAGAGGAAGAGGAAGGAGAGGAAGAGGTTTATATGTATCCTTGGTCATATAAAAGCCGAACATCTTGGTAACCTGAGCACAATAATACCACCCGCCTTTACTGATGTTTTACTTGATAATTTCATCAATTAAAATAAACTTTATTTATTATCTTACTAATATAAGAATTAAGTATTTTTTAAAACAAAATAGTGAGGCAAACGAGCATATGGCTCACCTGATGAAAAGTATTACCGCCGCCCATGGAACAGCAACAGCTGAGGTCACAGGGATGCGTTGCCGGCCCTTTATATAAGAATACGCCCTCTTTTTGAATAATGCCAGGTCATATCGCTCCGGAAATATTTCCGATGATATCTGATTCCATAAATAAATATCTACTGACATACACATAGCGCCATCTAATCCCAAACTAAGCATTAAGCCTGTAATATGGGTACTAAACAACGGATATATTTTTTGTATATACATAAATATTATAATATTTTCAAATTCAAATGTTTTTATTTGCAACTAAGTGTACAAAGGTTCTTAAGTTTTAGTATGGTACTTACAACTTAGTGATCCTTTTCGGGTATGGCAAACAATAAATTAGTTCAAATATTTTTCATAATACATTTAAAACTACAATTTATTATACATAGATAAAACCTAGACCAATCAAACTGACATGTTCATATTAACGCAGATGCCTTAAATATACAATAATACGATACGATTTGGGTCTCAACGTGACCTCAAGATGTTTCAGCTGCAAGCCCTTGAAGAGTGCTCACACACGAGGGCCCCAACGTGAGCTACACTTGCTGACAAGTCTGCCGCCGACAGTGCCGGGCCCCTGCTGCGATGCTATGGAGACGGACTGTGCACGATTGTATTTATATGTTTTTCATAAATATATAATTCCATAAATTTGACATAAAATACAAAACATTTACCAACCCTGTATTACCCATGTTTATGAAGTATTAAATGAATTATGAATTAAACATAAATGCACAGTATAGATGCACAATTTATTTTATGTCAAATGTCCTTGAAGACAAGAGTGAATTTATATGTTTTTCATATACATATGATTCCGTTACTTTGACATTACATAAATTATACAGTATAGATGCACAATTTATGTTATGTCAAAATGGCTGTCTTCAAGGTAAGAGTGAATAGGCTCTTTCTAGACGGGCATGATTCATACTAGGTCGTATCAACACTTACCATCAGGTGAGATGGCGGTCAAATTTTCGTCTTTAGAAGATAAAAAATATATATAAATTAAGTAACATATTCCAAAAGCGTATTTTTGGTATCGTAATAATATTTTTGATGTATAACTTCAATTAATTACTGACGAACATTTTGACATCGAATTGGTAGAATATGTCGGAGGCATTATTTTATTAACAACTTCTTAGGTACCGTTTTCCAGCAAAAAAAAAATATTACGGGTATATGAGAACATAGAGGTCAGAACTCAATAAATATTTGTTCAGGTCAGGTATAGAACATTAATAACTTTTGAATTCAGAATACGGAACAATTGATTGAATGCGGATTTTAGGCGAGTATTTTTCTAAAATAATTTCCTAATTATTTACAGGTAAGTGGTTCTCCACTTACTAAGATAAGAAATTCTTACCAACTCGTGTTACATTTCATGAAAACTGTACTGTTTACATTCACTGTATATATAATTAAGTAACTAATTGGACTATTTTTTATTCTGAAATTATGTTCTTTAATATAATATCAAATGTAGGTATCATTTATTATGTATCTATGCGTTTTCCTAAATGCCTTTTGAATGGCCCCTTGGTCATGTCATACATAATAAATAATTAAGTGAAGCACACTCCACACTTTTCCGAAGTCTCGTCGAGGACACGCGTGTCCTATCGCACATCTCAACTTGTACCAAGTTAAGCTTCTTGTTTCGCTAATTTGTCGTTCGTTTATCGTAAATTTATCGCTTAATATTGCTTGTGTACATGGTATTAGGTGGGAACTACGTGTCCCCAAATTGATTGCATACTGAGAAATTGGGTAAATATACTAAATATGTTTAGAAATTTTACATTATTAATGTGATGCTTTTAAAATTGACACAATGTTGGTGATGGTGATTGTGTAAATTTTAAATCGCACACACAGCGTCATCACAACTCAAACTGCAAAAACCTAATATAAGACAGTTTTGCACATAGATATACGATATTAGCGCGCTAATTCTAAATCTATGGTTTTGCATACTTATAGGTATTACGTTTCTTATTATTTTTTTTTTTTTTTTTTTTTTCGGAATGACTTATTGCTGTTGGCCGCAGGTGGCCTTCACAGCTTCACCGGACAATTGGCGAGCGCAGATGCTCTCTCAGCCCAAAAATTTAAGCAACGGGCCTAAGGGTGTCCAGAGTGGGACGCGAACCTCGCTTAGGGCGTTGCTGGGGGAGGGCTAGGTAGCCTAGTATACGTTTGGGGAGAAAACGACCGGCACATGCCGGTATCGTGAATAGGGACTGGTCGAACCTACAGGGATTCGCGGCGAAGGCCCGCCGGCGGGGACGGAATCTCGGTCTTGATGTGTTACGTGTGTTCTGAAGCAATTGAGATGCTTTACGCTTTTTGTCTGTCGCAATGGCAACAGTGATCGGATCATACGTTTCTTAAATACATAAATATCATACAAAAATTACCCGACATATCTTCCGACATATTTGCATCTTCCAAAATACTTTTTGTTTATTTTTGGAAGATGCGCAACCTTGCGTATGCCAGTTTCGAAAATAGAAAAAGCTAATAAAAACTCTCATAAATATTTTTTCCATTTCCATGACCAGGGAAAACAAGCGTACAAGTTAGATCCCCGTACAGATTATTGAGTGTGTAAACATGACTTTCGATATTGGTGTTTCTACGTATATCATGTCTGTATTAATAAAAATATTAAGAAAGAGTAAAGTTATTTACTTATTAGATATCCATTTTAAAAGCTCTTTGTTTGAATGGGCGATAGATAGCACTTTGTGAGTATATCGAAGTCATTATCATCAGCTCATATACGTCCCACCGACTCAGTAAACAAACTTTGAATCTCTTCGCAGGCGTGCGCAGGTGTCCTCGGATGATTTTCTTCACAGAAAAAGCATCAGATAACGTACATATAATTCAAAAATACATTGGCACGTAGCTGGATTTGAACCTTCACTCTCCAGATTGGAAGGCAACAGTCACACCAATAAGCAACCAACGCTCTGTCGAATTTCGAAGGCAAAACACCCTTTAATCTCGCTCGTACCACCACACTACGTACGGCTTATGCAAATCCAGAGCTGAAATCATTAGTCACTCTTACAATTACGCCTCTTATCAGGTCCTCACACATTAAGATCATGTATACAAATTTATCCGAGCCGTATATTTTAGCAGTTAAGAACGATAATCGGTTGCCCCACCATCAATCTGCTGCAGAAGTTGACGCTATCGGAGCAAGGTAAGAAACGATTTGTTTTAAAAGAATCAAGC
>PQWD01000288.1:29395-89423 GCA_019425675.1 Leucinodes orbonalis | reverse complement strand
GAAAATTGCTTACGTAACATTTTGAAAAATGTGCCATAAAAAGTATGTTATAAATATTGAAAACCTTTCCGAATAAGGGTAATTTTCGTAGGGTATAACTTTTAAACGATTTTTTGGGAGTTTAATATACCTCGTAAGTTGACTCCCTGCCGTTTCCCAGCACGTGCCCGATTTCATTATGGCTGCATACATTATACTCGTAGTCAATTACCATGATTTTCACATTTGATTTACACGTTTAAGTTGTTATCATCAAGGTTTTGGGGTAACCAGAAAATTCTGATGAGAATACATTATGATGTAAATTTTGGGTCGCCTTATTCTTTTTATATCCACTGACATTCTCACAACGCCATCTAGCCCCAAGTTAAGCGTGAAGTATTATGGGTAATAAACATACTTATATACATTTTTAAATACATATATATTATACATAGAAAACACCCAGACCATTACAAACAGACATGTTCATGCACACAAATGTTTGTACTGCCCGGGGAACCCGTTAGTGTAGCAGCCGACGTCTCGACCATTACACCAGATGGGTCGTCAAATATTTGAATATTAGATAGTGCAAGATCTTCTTGACCTCATCTTGACATCAGAGTTCGGGGTTGGCTCGAGTTTATGACAAATTAATAAATTACCCTAGCTAAGAATATGATATAATTTACTGCAAGCTATCAATAAAGGGATTTTACTTTAGTCAAGGTGACGGGAAGGGAAAGGAAATGTTTAACTATCAGTTCCGTTTTTGGCTATGTGATGTTAAATATTGATCATTATACATCTAGAAAGTTAACACAATTTCCTATTTTGGTAAATAAATAAATTATAAAATTACTATTCAATAATTTTAGAGGAAGAACAAAGGTACATGTAGCTCTTAAATTTTCAGAAAAGAGATTCCTCACGTCACTATAAAGCAACAATTAACCCGAATCAGTAAACAATAATAACGACAAATTCTCTTATTTCATCCAATTTTGGAAATCACTGATCTGGGCGTTTTCAAGGCAAGAGTGAACAGGCTTCCTATCTTGGCATGATCCATCTTTGATCGCATTTTTGCTTAACTTCAGGTAAAATGGCGGCCGTACGCCTTAACTAGATGTCATTTGTAAAAAAATATGTCTTCAAAAATTAGTCAGCTATGTACGTTTAAATTTTAAATCTATTTTCACACCTGTATCTTATCTATTTCACTGAAAGTTATTCACAGCAAAAGTATCTATACTTAGTCAAGTTTGTAACGAAAAAAACTAACAGCACAACGTCATTTATAAACGAAAAACTCACCAGTGGCATGCAATTTCCTCAGTGGATCGACAATCGCGAAGTATCTGTCAGCAGAAAGGGCTGTCAGTGTGAAAACGGATACGCCAATGCTGACGTCCTTGCTGCTTCTGACACACGGCACACCGTGTCTCCCAAGGCCAGGATTCCACGGTGTACACAATTGAAGTAAAGGGACACACGTTATAATAACGAGTAGATCTGCGAGCGCCAGTGATAGGATGTATCTGAAAAAAAAGACAATTTTAAATAAAGCCAAAAAGGATTATATTTTATTGTTTCGTATTTTCTTTATGATACCAAAAATAATAATAATAATAAATATCCACTGACATTCACTCAGCGCCATCTAGCCCCAAGTTAAGCGTGAAGCCTGAATTATGGGTACTAAACAACGGATAAATATACTTATATACATTTTAGTTTTTGTAAACATATTATACATAAAAAACCCAGACCATTATAAACAGACATGTTCATGCACACAAATGTTTGTACTGCCCGGGGATCGAACCCGGAACCCTTGGTGTTGCAGTCAACTTCTCAACCGCAACACCAAATGGGTCGTCAAAATATGTATAGCTTAGGTATACATAATAGTTTGAAACATATTTGTGAAAATACGAATAAATAATTATTTAGTGTCCCCAATCAATGCACTCTAATAACAGGCTTTGTGTATTTAGCTTTACAATTCAAAATAAGTTCAGTCTCATCATAAATCTTTCAATTATGGAATTATTCAATGGCAATCTTTGTTCTAAAATAGTTTTCTGATTAAACGTTCTAAGATGCTATTAATCAAGTGATACAGTTCCGATTTTAGAGACCTTATTTAAAAAATGTCTTTATGTTTATCAAGGAAACTGACAGGGGGATATTGGCTAATGCTATTTTTTAAAATACTTCATTAATAATTTTTGATTGTTATTTTTGTAATAATCTTCAGTCAATTTATTAGTCACTTAATCATCATCAGCTCATTAAACGTCCCCACCGAGGGGGACGAGCCTACCCGTATAGGGTGATTAGGCCTTAGTCGTCCCCGCGAGCCCAGTGCCGATTGGACGACTTTACGCACAACCTTTGAATCTCGTCGCAGGCGTGCGCAGGTTTCCTCACGATGTTTTCCTTCACCTTAAGAGCGTCGGATAACGTACATATGTTTTTCGAAAATTCGAAAACACATTGGTACGTGGCGGGATTTCTCCCGGTAGGAGGGCGACAGTCCACACCATTGAGCCACCGACGGCTCAGTCAGTTATGAGTATAATAATTATAACTTCTCTTTGGAACAAAATAAAATACTATTGCCTTAAGAACCAAGTGTTCCTTTATTTATTACGAACAACTGACAACTCCCTTTTAGCAAACATTTTCCCTACCTAATAAACACATTTTTATTTGAATTTTAAGTTGGGAAACCTTATTTGTGACTACTTTATTCCGATTCAATCAATTGTAATTCTCAAACATTATGCGGCAAGTAAGAATTTATTCGTTCAAATTTTAATAAAGCGAAATATTAATAGCAATACATCGGAAGAATACATTTGAATACGATCTAGACTTAAATGTGTATTCAAGGTTTTATCTTTGTTTTGTGGTGTGGAATAAAACGTATTTGCCGCTTTTAACGGTGGGAGATGCCAAGTTTTGTTCTGAATGCGCAAGTACGATGGAATGGTGAAAGTATAGTGTGCTCGTTCAGCAAGCAAATAGGATAAGACTTTGCCAAGTTTAAGAGCAAAAGAACGGGGGGATTTACATTTTAAACAGATGCCTCTGTGAAACCAACACATCACAAGTTGTTTTGCGTTAATTTGAAGTTAGATTTGGGGGCTTTTGATGTATATTTTTTCCGTAATATTACAGAGTTTGATAATTTGAGAAAAAATTTCAATGATCAATCTTGGTAAGAATGCATTAAAATAATGTGTGCCAGTAACTTCATCACCGTGATATACATAAGTAGCTTTTGTTACTCTATATAACACCAGAAATTACTTATAATATCTGATTCGGTTTATTTATAATTCAAATGTTTTGATTTTGTTAATATACTACGATATTACTATGATATTTTTGTAATACTGTACACAAAGGGTTTCATTAAAAAATCAGCGTCCAGGCATTCATTTGCATGTCAGGACCTCTGCTGAGTGAAATAATTTGTAATGTAGTTAAAAAAATGTTTACCCCTTGGAAAGAAATTACAATTATATCAACGCCAATTGAATTCTAAGCCTCGTGCAAAATCTGTTGCTTTTACATTTTCCCGTTACGAACAATACCTTCACGTAAGAAATATAGTGACAGACTACGTCACATGGAAAACACCACAGACATCCGAATAACAATTAGACTGGACAAGCCGCCAAGTTTATAGGCAGTCCCCCAGTGTCGCAATTACTTTTCAATTCTTACCTGTGAAAAGATATTATATTTCTTGGTAAATTTTACTGATTCACTGCGATGATGGCATGTTACAATTGCACAGAATGGCATTTTGAAAAAAAAACGGTAATTTCTTCTAAAATTCGTGCGTCTTCATTCGTCTCACGGAGCGTAAACTATAGCCAGTGTATGCTCGTTGAGCATACATTTGTCGCACTTTTTAACGCGGCTTGCCCCATCTCCTGTATTGGGAAATCTGTGGAAAACACGTACGCGATATTACGAATAGTAGTATATCATTTAATGGTGCTCTATCCGTAAGTTGACGAAATTCCTTTAGCTGCTTACAGAGATAGCGTTTCGATTATTGAAATACCATGACCTATTAAATCCCATGCTTTGCCTGGAAACGCCGGAGTTATTTATCGGAAAGTAGTTTTCGTAGAAATGAGGAAATTCTCCAAATTTTTTAAGGAAATTTGATACATTTGTTTTAGTACTCGTTTAATTGAACACGACAGGTTAAACCCTTCCAATATTATAAATTTGAATGGATGTTATACAAAGGTACGCTACGCTTTTACGCGAAAAGTACTTAAACTTGCAAAATTTTAGCGCACATATATTCTTTAAGGAATGAGAAGTAGTATAGTATAGACAAGTAAGAAAATAAAGATTAATTTCTATCCATCTTTCTATTCTTCTTTATTTATTTAGTATTTTCTTCTTTCTCCATCCTAAGGTTGCCTGGAAGAAATCGCCTTGCGCGATAAGGCCGCCCATTGTACTTATTAAGATTTAATTTTCTTTTCTCTGTATTTCGTTTTTAAAGTGCAATAAAGTATGTAATAAATAAATAAATATTCAACCTATCGCAGTCCACTGCTGGACATAGGTCTCCCCCATTTTGCGCCAGATATCTCGGTCCTCCGCTTTTCTCATCCAGCTTAAACCAGCGACCTTTCGCAAGTCGTCGGTCCATCGGGCAGGAGGGCGTCCTACGCTACGCTTGCCAAGACGCGGTCTCCACTCTACATAGAACTCGTGCTCCAACGGCCATCGGTTCGGCGACATACGTGACCAGCCCACAGCCACTTCAACTTGCTGATCCGGAGGGCTATGTCGGTAACTTGAGTTCTCTTACGGATTAAATCATTTCTGATCATATCCCTAAGAGAGACTCCAAGCATAACTCGCTCAATTGCGCGTTGAGTGACTTTGAACTTGTGATCCAATCCCACAGTCAGTGTCCATGTCTCAGCTGCGTATGTTAGCACGGGTAGGACGCGCGTGAAATAATAGTGAATAGTGCTGAATGTAAAAATGGAATTTGACAATGTTATAGTATAATAACAAAATTCTTCATCATCATTACTACATTACATTTACTAGGTTGTAGACTCGATACTAGTCGTCTAAGTAGGTACCATCGTAGTGCCAGATATCGTCCAGTGAAATAGGAGCGTTTTGCCTTTCTGTCTTTCGGGATGAGGGCACTGTAGCTAGTGAAATCACCGGGTATATAAGAGACCTAACATGTGTTGTCTCGGGTGTCGGGCGCGGTGCGGCATTGATAGAGAAAAATAACTGTCTATCAGTTGTTGGTCTCCTTCAATACCGCTACCATACAAACTGAGGCATATCACATACCAAGTGAGCGTCCTGACCGTCCTGTTTACTTCGTAACATAAACTCTGCCACTGCAGAACTGACGAACTTTCCAATAACACGTCACACAACTATATAACAAGTAACAAATACTTGCAAATACACATGCATTGATTACTTTGTAGAAGTGTATATACTTAGTAAAGGTCAACTGTGGTTCGAACAGTTTACTTGTGAGTGATATATTCATAGGGATCTTTACGATAAATCTTGATTTATCATCATTACCTATGCATAAAGCAAAGCATTTGCGACCAGTATTCAAATAAATTGCCTCTCAAAATTTGCTTATGAGGCACTTCATCCCTGTCTCAAGAGATACCTGATAAAGTACGTGACCATCATTATTAGCTAATTAGACATTGCATTATACATTGCTAGCTTTTGCCCGCGAATACGGTTGCCTTAAGAATAAATTCAGTATAGTTTTATCCCCTATTTTTTCCCCTCAGGGTTGGAATTTATCAAAATCCTTTATTAAAAGATGCCTACGTCTTAGTAGCTTTGTGCGTGCAAAGTCTCAACCCGATCGGTTTAAAATTATAAAAGTTTCATACAAACTTTGATCCCTTATTGTATCCTCTTCGTGGTAGAATTAATAAAACAGTCAGTCATTCACCTTTGAGTTATATGTATTTAGATTACTAACATGCCTTTGCTGATGTTAAATATGTAAGTGATTTATGAGAGGGTAACATTATCTTCAGTCATAGAAATATTGCCAGTGAATTATGGTTGCAATGATTATACTTCTTGGTATATAATAGGATTGGATTAAAGTAAATTATCTATGGGACACTATGTATAAAGTAATCTCCTCAAGTGTCTCAATCTCAAGTTAGATTTTCTCCATGTACGTGTTTTAATTACGATTTTCATAACGTTGATTAACGTCAAAATTAATATTGTTACTTAAATAAATAATTTAGTCCCAAACTAAAAATTTAGCCTGTAATATGGGTACTTAACAACGGATACATAAGCGTATATACTTTGTTATAAATACATACATATTATATATATAAAACACCCCGACTAATACAAACAGACCTATTCATGCACACAATTTTTGGTACTGCCCAGGAAAAAGCCCTTGGTCAACGTCTCAACCATTACAACAAAAAGGTCGTCTTAACCTAAGCATCATTTCGTCAAAGTTAGCTACTGCATTGATTATCCTTTAATTTCCTTTACTAAGCAGATAAATACCAACTATTACGGAAAGATCTGCGTGGAAATCATTAGGGGAGCCTTCGTTCGCCAGTGGATGTTTTGGTATGTAATGATGATAATTATTGGTGACAGTTGCCATTTCAGGGGTTGGTTGTTTATTACTTTAAAAAAATAGACTGAATAATTCCTATAGTCACATTTTTCCATTAGGATAAGCACTAACAAAACGAATTTATTAGGTAATTTCTCTTTTAATCCTTGTCTATATTTAAAAAAAACACATAAAGTTCTTAAACGCCAGGAATCGAGACACATTGATACTGACGCCTTTAGGTGTAATTAGCGTTCTTGAAAAAGATGTCTTTAAAAAAACAGCCCTGAGTCATACCACTAATGGTGTAGCGATGGTAATAAACTCGTGACTTATCTTTGTGTGCTTGCCAAAATGTCAATTTCATGGTCTGACAAATACAGACTAATATCAAGATTATTTTTGCCGTTCATGCAAAAAATACTAAACACGGTATCGCATCTGACAGTTGAAGGGTTTAATAACACGAGACTCATCAAAACATTTGATAACTGTCAATCAAGTTATAAGATCCCATAACGACCCGTATGGTGTAATGGTTGAGACGTCGGCTTTCCACCAAGGGCTCCTGGTTCGATCCCGGGCAGTGCAAGCATTTGTGTGTGTGTAAATAACGTGTTACAAGTAATGATGTAAAAAGTACAGATTCGTGATATGCTCAGAAAACAATCGAAAAAAGTTTTCCGAATGCAGTGACAGCACACATACACATATTTCGAATGAGCGTACATTTACCTAAACAAAGAGCCTACAACTGTATTCTCTGGCGGTTCGTTTTTAATGCACGGGTGGCGTATCTACCTTTATTATATACATAATATCATTGGTTACAACAAATAATTTTATTTTATTAAAAAACCCCAATTTTTTGATGACTTTGCAGTAACTATTGTATCCTAATACTGTATACAAAACTCTTCCCGTAAATGTAAGATAAAACATTTTAGAATCGATCTTACAAATCTATATATAAAATGTCTATTTCAAAGTATTTTCTGGCATTAGTTTAGTTTCCCTTGTAAATTGTGTATAAATTGGACTCATCTAATCACCGTTGCTATCTGATTCGAAACCCATTCATAACATTGGAATAAACTCAAGTTACGCAGACTCAAGCGTAATACTTGGTGGATTTTATTGAAGCGAGTTGCAGCAATCATTTTGTATTTACGGAATTTGAATTCTGAAAATGGAAGCAGTCTATTTTAGATATTGAGAGGCGATTTTGTTGACATCGGCTACTACACATAGGGTTCCGGGTTCGATCCCCGGCAGTACAGATATTTGCGTGCATGAACACGTCTATTTGTATTGGTCTGGGTGTTTTCTATGTATAATATGTATGTTTTTAGAAAAAAAAACAGTAAATAAGTATGTTTATCCTTTGTTTAGTTTCAACTAAAGCTAGTTTAGGGCTAAACGACACTGTGTGAATGTCAGTGAATATTTATTTAGTAACAGAAAATGTAAGTATGTTTATCAGTTGTATATTACCCGTATTTCAAGCTTCACACTTAACTTGGGCCTAGATGGCGTTGTGTGTATGTCAGTGGATATTTATTATTTATTTAACGCTGACTAGTTTCCTGTTACCTGGGCCAGTATCCGCTGAAGTGCTTCCTTTTGCTAGCATTACTAACTATGCCTACTGTTATAAACTTATAAACCAACCATTGTAACGATGTGTTATGAGAGCAATAAACCATTATATTATTATGTTTTCGAAATCCTTTAGATTCACGGTCCAAATAGTGGCCCGGTCCTTTGGAAGGCATGGTGGGGCCGAAGCCAACAGCAGGTTTTGGTGGACTGGTTAACTGGGCTATGGGTGAGACTACGGACGCCTGCCATTAAACTATGGGCTCCCTAATGGTCGCCTGCAGTGAGGCGACAGGGGACAACATGGACACTCGGTGCTAGGGGAGTCGAGAGGTGTGGCACCGATTTCACCATCGCGATTAACTATGCAAGTCACACGGTGCAGGTTTCCTCGTTATTACGCCATTAGACATTTTCACCCCCGAGCATATAGCTCTAGCTACTCACTCCCGACATTAACGGGTATGAGAGACCTAACATCTGTAGTCTCAGGTGAAGGGTGCAGTGCGGCATTGATGAAAGATAATAACTGTTTATCAGTTGTTGGTCTCCTTGAATGCCGCTCTGTCATGGTCAGGGGTATCACTTACCATCAGGTGAACGTCCTGTTCAAAACCAAAAAATATATTCGAGATTATATGAACTCCTTGCCTGATATCAAGTGACGAAAAAGTTCCTAGAAAGGTCCGCGTTACCTAGATAAAAACTAATTACTCTCGATTTTAAGCTTCCAGGTTATAATTTTCAGAAAATACAAACAACGGCAGTGAATTGCACAACTTCGCTTCACATTGTTTAAATCACAGACATAAATATACAGTGCCTAAAACTCTTTGTCTATAGAATGAAACATAGCGTATTATGCACAGATTTCCCAATACAGGAGATGGGGCAAGCCGCGTTTAAAGTGCGACAACTGTAAGCTCAACGAGCATACACTGGCTACCAGTTTACGCTCTGTGAGACGAGTCAAGACGCACGAATATTAGAAGAAATTACCGTTTTTTTCCAAAATGCCATCCTGTGCAATTGTAACATGCCATTATCGCAATGAATCAGTAAATTTGCCAAGAAATATAATAACTTTTCACAAGTAAGAACCGAAAAGAAATTGCGACACTGGGACTGCCTATAAACTTGGCGGCTTGTCCAGTCTAATGTATATTCTGATGTCTGTGGTATTATGCCATTTTAACTTTTCCACTAAGGTACGGCAAACTGCTACCTGTCTATCCGCGTAGATTTATTTTTTGTTTTAGTTTACGTACTGTACGGTAAAACCGTGCACTTAATCATATTCCGCGATATTCCTAATTATAATGATAGTATGTTCTATGTTACGGGGTTCGGTTTCCGCACTTAGTCCGTGAAGTGGACCATTGTGGGATTATAATAAACTAAATACACTGCAGAAAGGCTGTGAACGTTGTATTTAAAAACATTATTTTGATAAATCTCCTAGGGCGTGCGTTTGCAAGGTTAAGGTAGGTAATGTTATTATTTACGACATCACATTCGAAACCTCAAAAATAACAGTATTTCTCCACTATTTAACGGATGTTATTATACATACAAACATTCCTCTTGAAACACTGTCTATTAAAAAATGCATCGATCCGTGCGAGTTTTAAAAAAATTAAGCGCACATAGGGACGAAAAAGCGACTCTATTTTAAACTATGTTGTAATTTACTTAAGCTTTTTGAATTCAAGTTAATCTGCTTGCTTACAATCAGTGTAAGCGAGAGAATTGTTCACAATTTGGTAACGGTACTAACAAAATATAAATGAAAATAAAATAATGACATAGCAATGACTGTAGTCATATCTACTGACATTCATGGCCATTAAGTAGTACTAAACGATGAATTAACATACGTTTAATTTTATAAATACATACATATTATAGATAGAGACACCAATACAAACGGACATGTTCATACACACAAATGTTTGTACTGCCCGGAATCGAACCAGGAACCCTTGGTGTAGTACCCGATGTCTCTTACACACAAATGGGTCGTTAAAGTCTTTATTATGTAAAAAAGCCGTCATTGGCAAATCTTTTTAATACTGGCTATTACGTTTTATGACCTTTAAGCCATTTCTTGGAGTGTATATTGAGCAATAGGAAAAATAATTGTGAAACAAAATTTTGGCTTTGACGACTCATGTGGTAATAGTTGAGACAACGGCTATTACACTAAGGGTTCTGGGTTCGATCCCCGGGCTGTACGAACATTTGTGTGCACGAACAAATCTGTTTGTATTGGTCTAGGTAAAATACCCAGACCAAAACATGTATTTGTATTTACAAAAAAAAGGATAATTAATAAATGAAAATGTCATGTTGTTTACAAATAGAGTTTGTTCAAAAGTAAATAATATTCCCAAAGAGTTGCAACACTAAACAAAAGTAGTTTCACAACTCTAAAACACAAAAGAAGCATTGTATATTGCAAGGTAAATGACAAAACTGTAACACTGATATAAAAAGATTAAAAGAGTAACTCGAGTTTCTTGCCGGCTTCTCGAAGATCCTACTTATTCCGAACCGGTGGTAGAGCCACAAAAATAATAATAATAACAATTGACGATTCAAAATCCGTAAAAGATTTATTTGAATAAAGATTTTTTCTTTCTTTAATATTATCTTAGATCTTTATTTAATCTTCAACGTAGCATATATAATATCAGTACTAGGCGGTAGACTCGGAACTGAGTAAGGTAGCCACTGTATTGCCAGATATCGTTCCGTGAAACAGGAATGTTTTAGACCTCGCATTTTGGAACGAGGGAAATGTAGCTAGTAAAATTGCCGGGTATAAAAGACCGTCGTCACATCTGTCGTCTTGGGTGTCGGGCGCAGGACAGTTTACTGTTATTAATTGCTTCAACGCTGCATTTTTATGTCAAGGTATCATTTATCTCTTCCTTTATTTCATATACTTATTCGTAGTTTTTAAATATCAATACACAAAATTTTACTCATAATCTATTTAGAAAACAGAAACACGCTTTTCCTTTGTATATTCTAACTAGGTAGATCATTGATTGTCACTTCATAGTTGGCACTGAGCCATCCACTTAATATAACGAGTTGAACTTGCTGGGGTCTGCACGAAGTGTTTGCAGCTTTCACACAGCCGCACAACGTGAATGTTAAGGTCGTGAACTTGAATGGGCAGTTTTTTTTATTACATCTTTTGCGTAAATAACTAAGATTAAAGGTCTTTTGGTACAGGACTAGTCACTGACAAGTTCTTGCTATATTTGAGGGCACTATTTAAAATAACTGATGATACATTTATTTCATAGTAAGAAAATATTGTTACGAGCAGGGGATTCTTGGATAAATTATTTAACAACCACTAGAAACTGCACACAACGTAAAACACTGACACACTCACTAATTAATCAATTTACGCACGTAAAATAATCATAAATAACACTATTATACAACACTTGATGATGGCGTAGAATTACACAAGTACACTTTAAATCACTAGTTGACACTGAACACAGATATCGCTGTATCACTGGCTTGTAGTCGCAGTTTCGCTTTGACTATTATAACTTATATATTCCAGCAAAATATATCGCTTTGAATTGAATAGTATTAAAAAAGGTTAAATTATTTCTTTGGTTTTTGCACGCACTTAATAAAGCAGTTTTGTAAGTGCAATCGCGTATTTATTTAAATACTACACTATCTTCAACCCACATGCAATGGTGAAGATTAGACAAAACGCTTATTTTCAGTAAAACGAATCTAAAGACTGTAACGATTTGTTTAAGTAAAGAAGTAGTTAAATCATCAATTAGAAATTGGCTATTAATTTAGCCACTGAGTATCTATTATTGATATTAATTAGTCGCAAGCAAATGGCGGAAGATGGATGAATACCGAGGATTCATTTTACTCAACAAAAAATCAACTGACATATTGATTTAATATTATATGCCTGCACACAGGCTAAATACCTTATCGCTAAATAGTATGTACCAACTCTGTATTTTGGCAAATAAATAATGATTACACAGTTAATCCACCAGCCCTTTCACCATCGGGATACAAGATGGAGGCGAGTTCCCCTTACGCGGTAGACATTCACACATCCGCACAGTCGCTAGGTGCTGTTCTTAATGCGCACCGCAAATGAAGGAACTCTTTGCATCCTTGTTCCCCGATCATACAACCTGGCCGTCCAAGCAAGAGTAATAGCTGATCCATCCTCGCCGCATCATCACTTACCATCAGGTGAGATAACGTTTAAATGTCTGCCTATAGAAGATAAAAAAAGATAGATTTTGTTTAATAGACTGAAATGGTTGAAGAAAAAATCGAATATGGAATTTGAATGCTAAATTACTTACGTGTTAGGTACATTCCTCATTGCCTTATGACGAACAAAGACGGCAACTAGTGTGCCGTTGCCGACTACGCCAATAACGAATATAAGCGCAAAAATCAACGGCACAATATACGTCTGGGCGTTCGTAGTACGGCTGGTAAGGCTCTGAGGAGTTATGAGCATCTCTAATGTTTCGTTGTAGTCTTCCATGTGCATATCTGGAACAAAAATATTTACTGTTACTCATCATCATCAGCTCATTAAATGTCGCCACCGAAGGGCACGTGTCTACCCGTAAAGGTTGTACCTTAGCCGTCCACGCGGGCCTAGTGTGGATTGGACGACTTCACGCCAACCAACCTTTGAATCTCTACGCAGGCGTGCGCAGGTTTCCTAATGATGTTTTTCTTCACCATAAGAGCGTCGGACAAACGTACATATAATTTCGAAAAATTTAAAAGATGTTCGTTCGTGGCGGGATTTGAACCTGCACCGTCCAGATCGGAAGGCAACAGTCCACACCAAGGAGCCACCGACGCTCTGTTACAGTTTAAAATCGTGTCACTATAAATTTTAATGGTTTTGTACGGGATTTGATCAACAAATATTGTTGTAATTTTTATATGGTATGTACACGGACCTATAAAAATACGGAGAGACTGTAATCTAAATATTTATATATAACTTAAAGATGACTGACTGACATAGTGATCTATCAACGCACAGCGGACGGACGGACCGGACTGCAATTTGACAGCTATTAGATGGTATGACGTTGGCATCCATTAAGAAAGGATCTTGATGAATTCTATCCCGAAGGGGATAAAGTAGGGGATGAAAATTTGTATGAAACTATGTAAATTTTAAACCAATCGGACTAAGACTTTACATTCTTAAAGTTACTGTGACGTAGACATCCTTTAAGAAAGGGTTTTGATAAAATCCACCTCTAAGTGGATAAAATAGGGGATGAAAAATGAATACTACTTAACGCGAGTGAAGGCAAAAGCTTAGTAGTTAATACACAAAATGTGTCCCTGAAACGACATCTCCTGTGTATAAAGTCATTGAGTGTTTTAAACTAAAAATATGTAATCGCATTGTTCATTTACTGATGCCATGTAATTTCTGGATTGTTTTCCGTTTATTCACTGCAGTTTATACACAAATTCATGTTTTTTTTTAGATTTTTTCCTTACTTAATTTACAGCTCTGTTGACAGACGCGCGCCAAATGTCTTAATATTTTGTAAATTTGCATGCAAAAACTGGCCGGTAATCGACACACTTTTGATGTTAGAGAGACTCCGTCTACAGCTTTTTATACGTCCATGGGTTATTATAAATTCCTACTTTAAAGAAATTATTTCATACAAATTGTATATTTAATTAAGGTCATAACGAACACTTACGAATGTGTATCACTGACTGATTCTTTTATTGTCTACTGAAAAGAATCAAGCGCTCATATTATTTTAATGTAACAAGTTTACTTAGTAGTATACTCGATACTGAGTCGACTAGGTAGTTACCACCGCAGTGCCAGATATCATCCCGTGCATTAAGAGTGCTATGCGCTTTTGTGTTTCGGGATGAGGGCACTGTAACTAGTGAAATTACCGGGTATAAATAACCTAACAACTGTTGTCTCGTGGCGGGCACAGTGCGGCTGTGATGTAGAATAATAACTGTTCAACAGTCCCCTTCAATGCCGCTCTGTCATGGTCAGGCGTATAACTTACTATGAGGTGAGCGTCCTAACCTTCCTGTTCACTTCGCAACCTTAAAAAAAAGTTAACAACACACATTTTTCTCTTTCGTAAATATCTTTTAACAAAGACAACAGTTATCAGGTTGTATGAAAATGGTTGTAATATTTACTTAATTGCAACACATAAAAACTGAGAGTACAAACGAAACTGTGCAGCGAACACCCTAAATGTACGGGTAGTAAAACTTTTACAACCATTACTCCTAGTACGTAAATATGTAGGCAATACTTAAGTGTTAAAGTGCTGGAATGCCCTCATAAAGGATCTAAGTTCTCGCTTTAAGATACTGGTTAAATCCCCTAGAGCCCTATTTCGATGTCATGAAATTTTAAGGCCGAAAGATATTGCTAAAGCTAGTTTAAAGGCTGCTTTTATGAAGAGATACGTCCCTAAATGTTTATAGTCAATGATTATTTCATAAAAATAAAAAATAGTTTACTACGTAGTGGACTCTGTACTGAGTCTTCTAGGTACCACTGCAGTGGTCTAGATATTGTAAATTGTAATATGATTATTATATAATATATAAGTGTTTTGCACTTCTGTGTTTCGGGATGAGGACACTGTAACTTCTGTCTTGTAACGGGTGCAGTGCGGCATTGATGGAGAATAATAACTGCCTGCGATTCCACCCAATACCGCTCTGTAATGGTCAGGTGTATCACTTAAAATCAGGTGAACGTCCTTACCGTCCTGTCAGTACACTTTCTAACATAAAAAAGCTTTTTTCTGACACTTATTGCTCGAAAATAAGTATTCAACCATTGGAATCGTGAAATCTTGTTGAAACTTAGAGTTGACATGAAATTAAGCGCTACAAGGCTTATTACCATATGCAAATCAGATGGGTTGCAAGAAAATGCAACATCTGTCACGAAACTTAACAAAGTTACTGCCACCAGCAATACTTAGTTAGGATTATCTGAACGCTTGACGTTTGATTCCACCCTAAGTCTAGTAGAGGCGTGTTTCCGTGAACTATTTTTTATATTGACGACCCATTTGGTGTAGCGGTTGAGAAGTTGACTACCACACCAAGGGTTCCGGGTTCGATCCTCGGGCAGTACAAACATTTGTGTGCATAAACATGTCTGTTTGTATTGGTCTATGTGTTTTATATGTATGATATGTATGTATTTGTATATGCAAGTTGAAGTGGCAGTAGGCTGGTCACATATGTCGCAGAACCTATGGCCGTTGGAGCAGACGAGTTCTGGAGTGGAGACCGCGTCTTGGCAAGCGTAGCGTAGGACGCCCTCCGGCCTGATGGACCGACGACTTGCAAAAGGTCACTGGTGGAGGCTGGATGAGGAAAGTGGAGGACCGGGATATCTGGCGCAAAATGGGGGAGAGACAGTCCAGCAGTGGACTGCGATAGGTTGAGAGAGAGGTATATAACCGATGTCAACTTGCTACAAAGGGATATCGGCTTATTTTGCAACAGTTAAGATTAATAATTTTAATCTTCGAATATATACATTTGTAAAGTAAAATAATTGAATCCGTATTTTTTACAAATCGCACAAAATCAAAATAACGAAGTTGTGCATAAAGTAAAGTATAATAATATAATTTGCCTTAACAATTGGAGAATTTCCACACCTCTATGAAAACTTTACCCCGACAAATTTCTCGGAAATATTCAGGCTAGCGTGGGATTCATAGTATCGGTATTGAATTTTCGGAACGCTATTTTTAAAGTTAAATGTAGCTTAAGATATATTTTGTCTTTACGGAAAAAGTACCTTCCAATACTTCTCTTTTACTATTTAGTAATATTGCGAGATATAACATAAGACGTAGTCAGTCACAACATTTTTACGCGAAAGATGTTCTCAGCGGAAAAAGTGTAAGCAAATGAAATCCACGAGGATTAATTTGCATAGGCGTACTCGTATGTAGATTTTAAAATTGTATAGGGTTCTTTTTTTGGTTACACAATCAAGATGTGTGTTTTAGTGTTTAAATATTGTAGGGAATTAGAAGTGAAAATAATAATAAAAATATTGATTAAAATATAAAATAAACACATGAGACTAACATTTCGTTAGTGTGTAATAAGTTCCAATTTACACTTTGTGAGATTTCAAAAGAACTCGTATTTTTTAAAAATCAAATGTTATCCTTTTTTTAATAATATTTAGGTAACTGATATTTTAATAAATTAGGACAGGTATCATTTAATCATACATTTAAAGGTTAGTTTTTAATGTATCATATGATCTATGATGTACCTTTTAACTTATCCAAGTCTACTGCTGGACATAGGTCCCCCCATTCTATGTCAGATATTTGATCCTTATCAAGCCTCCACTAGTGACCGCAAGTGGTCGTTTCATCGAGTCAGAGGAGCGTCTTACGCTAAGCTTACCAAAACGCGATCACCACTCCAGAATTCGACTGCTATTACGACCAACGGTTCAGCAACATACGTCCCTACTGCCAGTTAAACTTGCTGATCCGGCGAGCTATGTCGGTAACTTTAGGTCTGTCACGAATAACACCGTACCTGATTTTATCCCTGCGATAAATCTTCAGCTTAGTTTGCTCCATTTCCCGTTGAGAAACTTAAAACTTGTGAACCAATTCCGCAGTCAGTACCTATGTCTCAGCTGCGTAAACTAGTACGGTTCGGATGCATTGCTGGAAGAGTTTAGTTTGTAAGCATTGCGGATTCGTTGACATTAGGAGTTAAGCCTCCCTCGAAGTTATGTTGACCAAGTTGGATAGTTTGGGTCTAGTAAACGTATTCCTGCACAAACTTCATTCGAAAAGACAGCGTCATTTTCATGCATATTTTTTATGTTACGAAATGAACGGGACGGTCAGGACGCTCACCTGATGATAAGTGATACGCTTGAAAATGACAGAGCGGCATTGAAGGAGACCAACAACTGATAAAAGTTATTATCTTCATCAATGCCGCGCGCCGTCACCCGAGACAACAAATGTTAGGTCTCCTAAGGTACTTTTACCATAAGTATTCTGATACCAACACAATTATTTTAATGTTTAATTTTAAAGAAACGCAAAGGCTTGCTCCACAAACTATAAAATTGACAAAATAAACCGAGCTTAAATCTTTATTCATGCATATTGATTCTCAGTAAATCAAACTCCATACACTAGTTATTATATCATATAATCGTAATTTTACAAATAGATGTGAAACAGTGATCCTTCGCCGGCGCAGGATCTTCAAACTAGTGCCAAGATCAAGTCGTTTACTTGAATACGTTGGTTTCACGACAAGTCATCTATTATCCTGTAATCTCCCGTTCTTATTTGCTCTCAAACTTGGCAAGTCTTAATCTATTTACCTGCTGAACGAGCACACTTTACTTAGATCGTTCTAATCGCACTTTCCTATGCACATTCAGAACAAAACTTCACATCGCCCACCGTTAAGAGGTAAATATGTTTATCCCACTCGTGTCAACCAAAGTACATTACTTGAATACATACATGATTAATAAGTGTTGTTAGTACCAAATGTATTCTATCCCAACGATGTCGAACTGGAATTAATATTTGCATTTTCAAATTGTATATATTATCTAATCAAATGTCCATGCCTCACTCAAACACAATGAGTATAGAGAGTTCATAAACGCGCGCCTTAGCAAGCGTTGCATACGAGTAGGAGCCCTTCGATAGATCAAGAAATACGAAATTTTTTCCTTGATATCGGACTCCTACCTGCTGCAGGATCTTAGAATATTAGATTCCACGAGTAGTTATATTATAGTACATTATGGTCATTTCAGCGATTTTTGAGTCGCCTGAGTTTTCTAAATCTAAGATGATCACGTTGCTTTGGAGGGCACGTTAAGAAGTCGGTACCGGCTACAATCAATTCCACTAATCGCATTGAGACGCGTGATGGTTGTTGCAGCCTAATCTTCCAAAAGCCGTGTAGGAAGGCCAAAGCTTGCAGTGGGACTTCATAGCGGATAATGACTCCATTCACTCTGATATGAACAAAGCAATCCGGAACTTTCATCGTAAGCATACAAGCGTTGTGAGGTAAGATAATATTTTATACGTGTAAATCGAATATAATGTATGCAGCTATGATGATATCGGGTTTGGGCTGGGAAGCGGGAATTAACTTTGCAGTAGGTTTTAAACTGCCGAAAAAACCTTAAATTATACCCTATAAAACATTATTATTCGGGAAGATGTTTGAAGTCTGGCACAAAAACTGTGATTTTTATGTCAGATTTATATTAATGCTATACAAGTTGCTTATGCATTAAAGTTATCGTAAAATATTTTTTTATTATTTAATTCTAAATAAAATATCGTATGTTTTTTTTAAGCTCTATTTTCTAAATACAATTTAAAAGGAATGCAATTTCACACCAAGACTTTCGCTTAATTTAAAAAAGAATATTGGATTGTTTCAGATAATTGTTGGAAAATGTTATTTGCCTTTAATTTGACGCGTTGATAATGGAAAATAATCTAATGAGAGCTCTCGTTTTTAATCAATAATTCAAGTATCAGTATTGTAAGATTCAAAAAAATCCTTTATATTTATTACTTCTGCGACTGAACCTGACAAGAAGACAAAGCGACAAGTGTACGCTTACAATTTATATGTGAAATTTTGACGATAAGATTTCGAAGTTGGAACCACCTTCAGATATTCAACGTATTCTACAAAAAGCCTTTTATGTTTTATCAGGAAATGGAAAATTTTGCTCTACACGAGATCAAAGGTTTGACATTCATAGAAAATTTCAAGAGGTGACCTACCGCATCGCTACAATTCACTTCGAGCTAGCGAATACCTTCAAGTAAATAGATGTTTATTTATGTACAGCCACCTGAAATCGTACATGGAGTCGTGTTGTGTTAAGCCTTAAAGGAGCAAACGAGCAAACGGCTTATCTGATGTTATCGGAGTATTGCATTGGTGAATGTGAAACAATAAGCGTAGAAAACATTTAATTCAAGTAGTAAAAATGAGATTAACTTAACCAATGAATTTACTTTACACAAGCCAAGTACGGGGGATTGGTTCATAAGTTCAAAGTCACTCAACGCGCAATGAAGCGAGCTATGCTTGGAGTCTCTCTTAGGAATAAGATCAGAAATGATTTAATCCGTAAGAGAACTAAAGTTACCGACATAGCCCACCGGATCAGCAAGTTGAAGTGGCAGTGGGCTGGTTACGTATGTCGCAGAACCGATGGCCGTTGGTGCAGACGAGTTCTGGAGTGGAGACCGCGTCTTGGCGTAGGACGCCCTCCGACCGACGACTTGCGAAAGGTCGCTGGTGGAAGCTGGATGAGAAAAGCGGAGGACCGGGATGTCTGGCGCAAAATGGGAGAGACCTATGTCTGTCCCAGCAGTGGACTGCAATAGGTTGAAGGGAGAGAAGCCAAGTACCTATATTGTGAAATGATTGAGAGGTTATAATAAAACGTAATAATATAGCGTACTTAGTTAATGGTACGGATCTCATTGTGCTCAAGTCAACTCGTACTAGACCAAATTTTTTCAATTTATTATTGGTGGTATAATAAAAATCAATTAACACTAAGTAGTGAACACCATACTGAATCGTTTGGGTAGGTACCACCGCAGTGCCAGAGGTCCCTCGAAACAGGAATGTTATGCACTTTTGTGTTTTGGGATGAGTACCCGGTAAATTTACTGTAGCTAGTAAAATTACTTACTATTAGACGCTCACCTGATAGTAAGTGATACGTCTGACCATGACAGAGCGGCATTGAAGGAGACCAACAACTGATAGACAGTTATTATTCTCTGTCAATGCCGCACTGCACCTGACATCAGAGACAACAGATGTTAGGTTTCTTATACCCGGTAATTTTACTATAAGCGGTACCTATACAATTTGACGACCCATTTGGTGTTGCGGTTGAGACGCCGGCTGCAACACCAAGGGTTCCGGGTTCGATACCCGGGCAGTGCAAACATTTGTGTGCATGAACATGTCTGTTTCACTACAGTGCCCTCATCCCGAATAAAAAAGTACATTACACTCCTGTTTCATGGGACGATATCTGGCACTGCGGCACCTACCTAGACGACTTAGTATCGAGTCTACCACCTAGTTAAAAGTAGTAACAGTAGTGACTGTCAAATATTTTTTTATAGTGTCTGATGTGATGGCAGGTTACAAATATTGTTTTCAACGACTCAGAGAGAGCACTTTACCTTAAATCTCATATTTTATTTAAGACTTGTCACGTTGCCAAAATTGAAGACCACCTTTATAAACACCATAATGGCTTGTGACATTTATTGTAACGACGTCATTTTCTTTTAATAAAAATGACAATCTTCGGATCAATATACTCGTATTTTTCCCTAAGCTATTAAATTTTATGCATTACTTCTCAATGTAAATACATGCCAATCGACTTATTATTACGATTATATCACTTTGAGAATGTCAAATGAGCAATATATTATAGAATAGTACAATTTTAATACAAGATATTGGGTATATTGGAAAATATTTAGCACTAAATTTAGATATAGAATGTCAAGCTTGACAATGCACCGAGCATTCTGAAGACGCTTATATATAGATTTTTGTTGTATTCTAAATATCCACCTGGTTTATTGAACAATTTAACACGTAAGTTCTTTACTATAGTTAGCTTTGAATTTCAAATCTAATATATAAGAGCGTCGGTGGCTCAATGGTGTGGACTGTCGCCTTCCTACCAGGAGGGCTGAGGTTCAAATCCCGACACGTACCAATGTGTTTTAGTATTTTCGAAAATATATGTACGTTATCCGACGCTCTTACGATGAAGGAAAACATCGTGAGGAAACCTTCATGCACGCCTGCTAAGAGATTCGAAGGATGTGTGTGAAGTCGTCCAATCCGCACTGGGCCCGCGTGGACGACTAAGGCCTAATCACCCTTTACGGGTAGGCTCGTGCCCCTCGGTGCGGATTTAATAAGCTGATGATGAATGAATATAATGAGTACCAAGTTAGAAATCGTATACCGAGTACCTATATTTATAGGTTTAAAATTGGTACTCGGTATACACATATACATATATACCAAGCAAAGTAAAACGAAAACAAAACCAATTTGTATACGAGTACAACTTAAATCCCGACACAATTCTGTTTTGTTTAAAATCCTTTACTCAACAAGGTATAAATCCTTGAAAACCGACACACCGACCACTGGATATAGCCGAAAGCAAATTGTTTCAAAGTAATTGAAACCGCACTTAAAACTGAAATACCTACTCAGATTTGCATAGCACAAAATTTTGTAAAACGTTTTTCGTTTTTACAAGATAATTTACCTTTTTTCTTTTGTTTCGAACGCCAAGACTCACTGCGGGTTGATGGGCTCGTGGAGTCTGTGTACCTTTTTAACTTCAAACATGATTATAGACAAAAATAAAATTCTCAGACGCGTTGTTTAACTTCAAACAGAGCACTTACATTTTTGCAGAGTAAAAACACTAAATAACGTTACGTTTTCGTGAGAGCTATCTTTCTTATAATCCCGATTGGGATATTGACTAAGTTTTTAAAGGAATCTGAAATGCACATTATAAAAGTAATTACATGTTGATAACTCAAAACAATGGATATTATTATGATTAACCTATTAAGCGCTGGATTTCTAGACACAATAGAAAATCTTTAGAGTTATCTTTAGAGTTTGTCGAATTTATATGATTGTGGTGGTTAAAGGGTTAATCTTCATCAGCCTATAACGGGCCACTGCAGGACACATGCCTTCTCGCACAGCATAGCTATAGGGATTCTTAAGCATTGATAATACTTTAGGTTTTGAATTCGAACAAAATTGAATTGAATTAAAAAGATAAGAAGAAAGATTAATGTATTTATTGAAACGGACTTAAAATTAAGATCGAAATAAACTTACAAGTGTTAAAATTATCAAAATCACGTAATTTTAAGGGGTTAACAAACTAAACAAAGCCTGTATGTTGGAAAACCAAATTCAATGTATTACTGAGTTTTCTTGAATAAAATTTAAATTAAATAAGTAAATTTATCATAATAAGAGTAGACGAGTTGTGTGTGAGTTTGTGAGTATATGTATGTATGTTCATCTGTATGAGTGATTTTCAGTTTCATTTTTTTTTTAAATATTACTTAATGCATAAATAAATAAATACACATATTTTCTTTGTACATGTATTATATTGAATACAAATCATTATATCATGCCCACATACAAACACGAAACACACATACACACATCATACACACACGGATACATGCACACACTTAAACACCCATAAATTTTAGTGACAACATTATTTTATATTACATAAGTTTTTTCTGTTTTCTTTTCTTTTTAGTATTAATACTCAATATATTTTGTAACGTTCATGGGAGAGAGCAAGTCATCCCCAACACAAGTATTGCATTACAAACTGGGGAGACTTAATGCATGTAATAGATTTTATATTGAGCAATAAAAACTATTTTTATTTAATTTATTCAGTTGGGGATGAGAATTTCAGTACAATTCACAATGTCAAACAATAACGTAGTATAATAAATTATAGTAAATAAAACGAAGTCGTTTATAATTCAATAAAAGTAGCTTAAGTTGATCTGTCATTCAGCATGTCCAATATCCATTGATCACTTATAAAATTTGCAATGGCATTTATACGCAAACATATCATCAGCTCATTTAACGTCCCCACCGAGGGGCACGAGCCTACCCATATAGGGTGATTAGACCTTTGTCGTCCACGCGGGCCCAGTGCTGATTGGACGACTTCACACACAACCTTCGAATCTCTTCGCAGGCGTGCATGAAGGAAACATACAACAACAAACATATAACGAACAATAAATCTTATCTTCGCAACCTCAAAAACGTTCGTAAATTATTCCTTTTAAGTTTAAGGTTCGAGAGGTATATAAACTATAATAGCTTTTGCGTGCGACTTCGTCCGCGTGGAATAGTTACTTTGGCCTAACGCTCTCTTTTACCCTCTACTTCGTTTATATAGGTGAGTTAAAACTGCGATATCTCATAAGATATTGATTTAAATTGAATGATGTAAAAGGCAATTTTATTTCAAATTAAATACTTGTGATAAATAAAGTATTTATTTTGATAAGGATTGATATCATGTCTATGAAAATAGCTTCGCCAAATGATGCATTATTTTAGAAAAAAAAGGAATCTCCAAGTAAGAAAATTTCCCCCCCGGATTTTGAAACATTTTTCATTGCTGCTCCGCTTCTATTGCTTATAGCGATGATATATAGCCCATAGCCTTCCTCGATAAATGAGCTATCTAACACTGAAAGAATTTTTCAAATCGGACCAGTAGTTCCTGAGATTAGCGCGTTCAAACAAACAAACAAACTCTTCAGCTTTATAATATTAGTATAGATAAGTATACTCATTCATCACCAGACGACAAAAGAATGGCATTATCCCCCATCCCGTGTATGTCATAGGAGCACTCTGCTTCAAATAGCATTTATGCAATCTGTCTAAATATTCAATGTTAAGGTAATAAATGACTGCCACTTTTGTACTTTTTCATGACATTTTTAGGGTTCCGTAGCCAAATGGCAAAAAACGGATCCCTTATAGATTCCTCAAGTCTGTCTGTCGTCTTCCGTCCGTATGTCACACCTTTTATTTTATTATCGTATACAACAGTCACTTAATGATGAAATTCAGGACCAATCTCATAATGTTAATACTACTCATTACATCACACATACTTGTTAGAATTATCATAGGACAGCAACGTCTTCGCCCAATAAAATCGAAAACAAAATCTGAAACTTACCCTGAGCAATATAATCTGCCCCTAAAGACAATTCAGCTAAATACTAGATTTAGTTTAAGTCTGTGAAAAGCTCGTAAAGGGTCCAGTGGGAACACCTTCTTCGTGCAAATGTTAGAAATGTATTATTGAACAACTGTAAATAGCCTGTATTTTGCTTTCAGATACAAGCCTAGAATTTGGGAATGCAGAAACTAATTTATGTTTAATACAATGTTTGAATAGGTAGACGCATTGGCAGATGTGTCCATGATATTAAATTATTTAGCATGCTAAAAAACATATATATATATATATATATATATAATATATATATATATTATATATATATATATAGCAGGTCTAGTGTAGGCTGCTAGATCTTCGTTACCTACCTATTCAGCAGATAGGTCATCCGCAGATAGGGTCGCAAAATATATATATATATATAAATATATATATATAAATATATATATATAATATATATATAATATAATATATATATATATATTATATATGAGAGCGTCGGTGGCTCAATGTGTGGACTGTCGCCCTCCTACCCGAAGGGCTGAGGTTCAAATCCTGCCACGTACTAATGTGTTTTCGAATTTTCGAAAAATATATGTACGTTTTCCGACGCTCTTACGGTGAAGGAAAACATCGTGAGGAAACCTGCGCATACCTGCGAAGATATTCAAAGGTTGTGCGTGAAGTTGTCCAACCCGCACTGGGCCGCGTGGACGACTAAGGCCTAAATCATCCTAACACGGTAGGTTCGTGCCCCTCGGTGGGGACATTTAATGAGCTGATGATGATGATGAAATATATATATTTATATATTGGGTTCACTACCTAAATCATTAATTTTAATATAAAGTTTAAATAAATGATATGAAGAGTGGCTAGTAGCTTTCGCCTATAATAGCCGCTCGAACGTACGCCGCCTCGAGTTGGGTTTTTTTTATTGTAATATGTAGGTGTTGTAGGTTGGTACATGATTTTCAGGGTTCCAAAATATTTGATTTTTGTATCAATCGATTGACCTCATATTTGGGGGATTTACTTTAAATCACAAGTATACTCAAGTAGTTCAAACAATTTCCAAAGTTCTCGATTTCACCTCTGATAAGACAATAATAGTGTTTTAATTAAATAGTTAATATAGTTTTAAATATAAGTAATGTATTTACTTAAATTTTTATTGAACCATTTGAAATTCCCTCACTACAAACCTTAGTGGTTTCTTTGTACGGGATTGATAAAAAATATTGTAACAATTTTTAAATGGTAAGTAATTATATAAATAATTAATATTAATTGCAAGACATTATACCACGTATGTTTATGAAAAAAAATAGCTTACTACAAAATTAAACTGTGTCTAACTTCAAATGAAGTCAAAAAGGCCTTTACGTAATCAAAAGGCGCGACAAATGAAAGACCAACGTCACAGCAATATATATCAGGCATCTTCATGCCAGTAATTTAGGCGCATCGCAGCCAATGTTAATTCGAGCACAGTGATGCATAATGTATGAGCTAGACAGGGAGATAGGGCCTCCAGCGCAGGCATTCACAGAACCTAACTTTCTTTGCCTTTATTTCAAATATCATATTAAAAAGAAACATAATTTACACAAAAAACAAAGCCCTCACATCTGAGCCATGCAAACTCTCCACGGGATTTTCTTAATACGTATTTTGCAAAAGTATTGCAATATTATGAAAAATAATATTGCAAACGTGCTTGTAAAAAAATAAGACCTACGTTTATGTTGATGCCTAATTGTGCATTTTCATGTTAAGTATATGCCCATGACGGATTATTCATATAACATGTGAAAATATTAAGATCCAAATAATACTAATTTCATGAAAATGATAAAAAATACCTAATATTTTCACTAATATTTATCTATGTATGAAATTATTTAAAGTTCAAACTAATACTCATTTTATTGTCATGATAATAAATAACTTAAACTTTTCATTACCGATTGCTAGCACAAAACGTGAGTAACAGCTGTTGCGTTTAGTTTTAGAATTTCATAATATCCAATCAAACATTACGAAATTCTCGAAAAGATCGACGATCGTGACAATACGCCATTTATTGTAACATATAGGTATCTATACGACCATATTGTCAAGGGATGTACACATTACCCGAAGGTTCTAACTTTTTTAATATTTCAGCTATAGACGTGACTTGGAAATAATAGTTTTTAACTCGAGTCGAGATAGTTTCAGCATAAAATGTCTACAGACATCACATAGCGTCATTTAGCCCTAAACTAAGCATTAGCCTGTAATATGGATACTAAACGGATAATCGTACTTTTTTTGTAAATAAATTCATATTATACATAGAGACCCTGAGCAATACAAACAGACATGTTCATGTACAAAAATGTTTGTACTTCCCGAAGATCGAACGCAGAACCCTTGGTGTAATTGCCGAGGTCTCAATCAATATACCAGATGGGTCGTCATCCATATGAAAGAGAGGTTTTAAGTTAATCTTTTTTGATTTATTAATTTTTAATCGATTCTATGGGACTAACTCCCTTGCCTGTTGGTGACGGCAGATTAGACAACAATTATCAGCAAAAGACGAAAAACGCAAGAAGCATTTAAGCCAAAAATTTAGCTTGAGTGTCGATGGCTCATTGGTTTGGACTGTTTTCTTCCGATCTGGAGGATGCAGGTTCAAATCCCGCCACGTAGCAATGTCTTTTTGAATTTTTAAAATTATATTTACGTTTATTTAACACTCATACGGTGAAGGAAACCTGAACAAGTGCGCACGCCTACGAAGAAATTCAAAAATCTGCACTAGACCCGCTTGGACGACTAAGGCTTACACCCCCTATACGAGTAGGCTCATGCCCCTCGGTGGAGACATATAATGAACTGATAATAAAAACGGGTAACGGTGCTCTCTTCTTCGACCTAATCTTTTATAGGTACTGCTTTCAATAACCCATTTGCCAAGGTCTCAAGTCTAGCAGTGGATTATTACAGACTATTAAATTAAGAAAAGAAATCCCACATTTGAACCATTTTCTATACTAGAATCCTATGGCTAGTCTCAAAAAAATAAACCCTCGCTTATAGTTTAAAAATTCTTGGATGCTATAAAACATTTGTTTAAGAGGTAATCTTTGATATTTCATCTGAATTTATTTAGTTCCATATCTTTAAATTTATCTTGTAATTTATTAAAGGGTGAATTGATTGTTAAATATTATGTACGCCATAGAATTTTTCAAAATGATGACTTTTTCAAATTTGTTTGATCATTGTAGCGTATTTTGACGACCCATGCGGTGCATTGTTAGGAAGTCAGCTAATAAACTAAAGTAGTGATTGTTAAGTACAAATTTGTGTGTGTAGTAATTTTTATTAGCGTACCTATATGATGTACAAGTCGATATGTTTTTGCAAGAAAAAGAACGAAACATAATTATTTTATGCGCTTTTGGGCTTCTATCTTAAAGGTAGGTACTTGATTTAGGGCTTAATAGTTATTTGTGAAAGTCTAGGGATTCTCATTTACATAATATGCTCACAGCTTAACAAAGGCATCCCCTAATGACGTCTACGATCGATAAACTACCCTTAACCTTAATCAAAATATCTCATTTACCTTTATACAACCAGCGTAATCCAAATGTCTACACATGTTAAGATAAAAACAGTACTCATAAGGTTACTACATCAAAAAACCTTCTTAAAATGGGATACATTTAATAGGGTCGCCCTTTCAAGAGACAGTGAAAGGTGAAGTTATAAAATTAGTTTAGACAGCACTCGTGTTTACGTTCAGAGATCTTAGCCATATGTAGGGGGTTTAATAGACACGTTTGAGCATTAAACCTTGGGTTTACGTTTACTGCTGTGTTATTGTTGGTAATTTCAACATACAGGTGTAATGTGCTTGCTGATTGTGGGTCTTTAAAGCATTATTATGCTATAACCTCAGATAAACAATATTGTTCATCTAAGCCTGTTTCCTCAAGAGGGATGAGGAGTATTTCTGAATGTTTGAAGAGAAACTATTTCTTATTTTGGAAGGCTAGCAGTCCGAGATAACAATTACGATATTATGCTAATTATATGTACATATAAAATGTATTTTAAATACAGGATACATATGAAATAGCAATGTCTATAAAAACATACATTTTCTGTGCAAATAAATCTATTCTTGTCTTTTTGCATTATGTACACAAATTTCAGTACTGCAAAAAGAACCTAGAACCATTAATTCAATAAATACACCAGATCGTTCAATTTGACGTTTATTTTTAATTCAAGTCAACAATGTAAGCCTATTTTGCATATTGATTCAACTGCTAAACTTTTTATCTCCTTACGCTACGCATGTTAAGACGTGATCTCCTCTCCAAAACTCGACTACTTCAACGAGCATATTTTTTCAACATGACCAACCACTGCAACTTCAACTCGGTGAATCGTCAAAATTTCGCTTATATCAAAATCACAGTTACCTACAAACATTATGTTAATAAGCATGATGCTTAGTTTATGAATAATTGTCATATACACACGTGGTGTTAATTTTCCTTGTTTCTCACATCGCTGAAACAACACCAATTTAATTACACCCACATATCCCTGAGGATCCATTGGGGAAGAGCAGCGTGTCACGTCTCACATACGCGCTGTAAACAAATGAACGTTTACTGGCGCGTGTCGAGAAAACAAATGACGGTCTGAGAATTGGGGACCTATGTTCAGAATAATTGATAGGATCTAGACAAAAAGGACAGGTAATGCTGATGTATGGTGACACATTTTGAGGTGAGAAAGATGAATGTGTTATGGATCCAACAGGAACGCATGTTCGCAGCTGTTCGTGGTGTCTGCTGATCTGATATATATTGCTGTCGATTTATATAGTAAGTTGTATTGAATGAATCTTTAACCTTAAATAAATTTATTATTAGTTTTAATCTTAGTGTTACAATACGAATATGTGTTTCTCGCGCGCAATTCTAATGTCAAGAGAAAGATATTAGTGACGTGACACACTCTGTATAATTATTTAGCTTGAATTATGGGTTTTAGACAACGATTAACATACTTATACACTTTTTTCATAAATACATATTAGACATAGAAACACCTAGACCATTTTTTACTACAGTTTTAGTTTTTAGTACTACATGAGGAAGTGAATAAGAGAGCACTACCTGTTCTCCGCTGAAGATTTTGACCATTACATAGAGATAAATTGGGAAATAATGTATATTACATGTTCTAACTGTAGTTCAAAATGTTTTGTTGTTATTTGATCAATATAAAAGCAATTTTGCTGCTTGTAACCTTTGTTGGACCTACCAGTATCGTTTTTTAATACGCCTTATAATGATAATCCGACTGAATCCAGGGCACTTACGAGATCAGCAACCAAGAAAATGAAAGTGCGGCGTAAAATCTTTATTGGATATTATACTTTTCTTCATAGTAATAGAATGAAGGCGCTTAACGCAGACCAGTGCCTTAAAGTTTTTCCGCTTCAGAATCGTCTGTTACTCGCTTTATTTGAATAAATTGTTACTGAAATCGAACGGCAACGGCTAAATAGTTTTACGGAGTATTAAAACCAGTCTCATACACTTTTTTACACAAACGTTAGTTTGTGTTAAGTTTGTGTGTGGTAGTAATACCGCACTTTTTTACACTTCCTTACACATTCACACATAATAATAAGCTCATAGATATAAAAATATACATAGAATTTCCAATTCTCTGTTTATTTGAATGATACGAAGCTTGCTGTGCCAATACGTCGAGGCGTTATTTTTGTCGGGCCACCGCTTGCAACTTTATAAGGCATGTGCGACCCCACATGTATATTGCTCTCACTTTTGAGCTGGGGCACCACAGTACTAGCTTTTAATTACGCATTTCAAACCGTATTATTGGTTAAGACCATGTACAAGTTTTAATTTTAATCTGCATTAAAATAATATGTATTGTGAGGTAATGCAGAGGATTGTAAGACGTAAAGACCAAACTAATTTCAGTTGCATGCTTCGAAATAGATAGCGGAGCTTTGGCGAAATACATTGTAAAATTCATGTAACATATTGTGAATATTTTTGCGAAACGATAATGTGGATCAGAGATATGATAATTGTTGACGACTCATATCTTAGAATTAACCTGGATCAAGGTTAAAGATATAGCCCGCCGGCAAGTTAAAATAACAGTGGACTGGTCACCTCGTTGCAGATCTATAGCCGTCAGAGCAGACGAGTTCTGGAGTAGACCCGATGGACCTACTTGCACAAGGTCACTGGTGGAGGCTGGCTGAGAATAGTGGAGGACTGGGATATCTGGTGCAAAATGGGGAAGACCTATGTCCACCAGTGGACTGCGATAGGTTGGGAGAAGGTCAGCAGAACCTCTACCATCCAATGATCTGCCAAAATATTCTCTCTATTTTGTTCTATAGAGATACTATGTTCAATCTAACAAAACCAATCTAGCTACGAAATGAACTCACCTCAAACGAATTTGCAACCGACCATTTTAACGTTATTTTCATGCAAACATTTTTTTCTTGGAAACGTTATTAGCCCTAATTACGGTTTTAAATCAAAGAAGCCTAACAAGATTGCTTCCAATTTTCAAGGGTCGCGAAAAGTCTGATGTATAAACCTTATTATCACGACGTTGAACTTTTATAAAAAACAATTAAAACTAATAGCTTTATAAAATAGTAGCTACTTCTTAAATAATACGTCTAAATTTGTTAGAACAAATTTAGACGTATTATTTAAGAAGATCTAGAGATCAATAAAACCTGGAAGTTCTTAAAATGTATCCATCCCCAACATCTTTTATTTAACGCCACAGAAAGCACATATATACTAGCTTAATACTTACCTATAAAGAAAGTAAATTTGTTTTTAAAGATAAGCGTAGGTATACATCGCTCAATATCAAGTACCCCACGCTTAACCATTATAATTTACATGAAGTCAATTTTCATTTCATTTCGATTCAATACATACTATGTTATTGCTTCAAAGGATTACTCTAAAGACAATAACAGTGAATTTTGTAATTTTGAAGAATAATACATGTTACACTTATATTCTTACATTATCTTCCAAAACACGATTGTCTCGTAATTTAGTAAAACGGATTATAAATTATCATTCCATTCTCATGATAGCAACATGAGGGCACCCGTTTAAGCTTTAACATTTAACTCCATGCATACTAATCTTTCAGCTCCCCTGAATCTAGTCTAAGCCGATTGTGAAAACAGTAATATTTCACAAAATAAGTGACGTTTAATTTTGTTATAATATAATCAGTTATTTACAAAAAAATTTTTTTTTCAAAAGCCTTTATTTATAAGGGTAGATCTTAATTTAGCAGTCAAAAGACTGCAAGAGATTGAAGAGATGTTGAAATAAAATTATGCCAAACATTCATTTACTATCAACTGATTAGCATATCTCTTCATCATCATATAAATCCCTCTTCAACCTATCATAGGTCTCCCCCATTTTGCGCTAGATATTCCGATCCCCCGCTTTTCTTATTCAGCCTCCACCAGCGACCTTTCGCAAGATGTCGGTCCATCGGTCCGGGCGTCCTACACTATGCTTGCCAAGACGCAGGCTCCACTCCAAAACTCGTCTGCTCCAACGGCCATCGGTTCTGCGACATACATGACCAACCCACTGCAACTTCAATTTGCTGTAGTCTATGTCGGTAACTTTAGTTCTTTTACTTATATAATAATTTCCATCTAGATTTAAGATGTTAAGTTTGTGTAAACAGAAGGCTTCTGTTGGACCGATATGTTTTTAATTTAAATTACTTACAAGGGGACTGGATAGCCCTATGCTTTAGAGACTACTTTCTTTTGATATACCTTTTAAAATGCCTAGACAAGGAAAATATTTAATTTAATGCTAAAGGGTCCAACGCAACGCAGTTATTAACAGGTTGCAGCGACAGTACAAAGTGCTTCAAAAAACTTCAGACAGATTTTTTCAGATGCTTGCAGTCATTTTACAAACAAAATACTACTTTTAGGAAAACTATAAGGTTGATGGTAAATTAGTACAATCTTAGAATTTATATAGTCATGTAAACAACAATCTTCAACCTATCTCAGTCCACTGCTGGACATAGGTCTCCCCCATTTTACGCCAGATATCCAAACCTAGTTTACTCCTGTATTATACTACCTGCAATGATTTTCAAGTTTTAATTTTAGTTTAAATAATTAGCTTTACTTTAATCTAATGCAAGTATTTCTTATACTTGAAAATAAATCTCTTATTAAATTTAATGCCATTTTCGTTATCAATTTAAACTATAAATAGATACTAATTAATGAAGATTGCTTTACGTTTCACTGAAGAGTTTTGACCTTTGCAAGATTTTAGATAATTTTCTCTTGACATTTTCACAAAAATAACAGCATCGGCATGTTTAATACAAAACTCGAAATATTCAATTCTAAGGCACTTTGTAGCTACTTAATATTTTGCTTATGTTCTTGACCAAATGGATAAACGGCCTAAACATATACGTGGGTACACTCAAATAATGCAATTTAGATAAATACAACTTGGTGTATTACCAACTTAAAAAATGCCGCTAATCTTTGTCTGGTTAGATTCGAACCTATGTCCCCTGCAACTAGCTGCGGTTAAGACTTAGACGGTTAAGCCATGGAGGCTATTATCCACTCGATTGTAAGTCGGATGAGTTTTCCGGAGTCCTGATAAAAAAAGCTTATATTTTCCCGCGACAGCACATGAGCGAGCGTTCATTAGTTGAAAATTGTAATGGTATTATAATTTTTGACGACTCATTTGGTTTAATGGTTGAGATAGCTACTACACCAAGGGCTCCGGGTTCGATGCCCGGGCAGTACAAACTTTTGTGTGCATAAACATGTCTGTATTGGTCTAGGTGTTTTCTATGTATAATATTTGTATGTATTTACGAAAAAAAAAGTTAAAATAGTATTTATCATTTGTTAGTAACCGCAAATACAAGCTTCACCTTAACTTGATGGTGGTCAAGAACGACGAGCGACAGCTCAACGTGCCTTCCGCATGGAAACATGGAATATCATCTTTCTTTTCAGACAATAAGGTGATTCTTCATGTGATGACGTAACTTAACTGCAAAAGAAATCATAAATATAAACATAAAGTAACCTTCATCATACTAAAGGTAACCTTTATATATGCAGTCTCCCCATGGGATTCAAACCCATGACCCGTGATTACGCAGTGATCTAAGAACAACCCTCGAACCACTAAACCACGGAGGCAAGTCGACAGTGTGGTATATGTCAGATATTTCTATAATTAAAAAAAAATTAAATTGAAAAACCCCCCGCTGGGGGGTTTTTCAAAGTTCTACTAGTCAAGCCCTTTTTTTGATACCTATAATGAGTGAATTGAGAAAAAATACATAGAATTCGCTAATTTGTGGACGCGGCCATCTTGGATTTGTAATTTGATATAGTCAAACTCTTTCGTTTGACGCCGACATTGAGGGTTTGTGCAAAAATATGCAATCCTCCATTTTGTGGCGGCGGCCATCTTAGACCAATTTTCATCAACCATAGCAGAGTACGCTCTCGGCACATTTACTTTTCATACAAAAAATCAAAATTTATATCAGTACATCTGTTCGGGAGCTACGATGCCAGACTCTCACACAAACACGTCAAACTTATAACACCCCGTCGTTATTACATCGAGGGTTTATGAAAATACATATTAAAATTGCCATTTGTTTTCTGGTTTCTCTTTATCAGGTGTTTACGAATCGATGTTGGGCTTGTGTTACATTCACTGTTAAGCGACTAACAAAGCCTTTGTTAGTCGCTTGCTGCAACTATGATCGACGCTCCCGTGTTTCGTAAGTTAACAAAGGTTTACGCCTTTACTAAACTTACTGACATCGGCAAACGATCTGGTCGGTTTAATTTAATTAGCAAGAAAAAGTCATACAAAAGCTATATTAATTAAATAAAACATTCTTAACAATACTAAAAACAATAAAACATACAGAGTCGGTGGCTAAATGGTGTGGACTGTTGCCTTTCGATCGGGAAGACGCAGGTTCAAATGATTCAAATCCCGCCACGTGTCAATGTGATTTCGAATTTTAAAATTATATGTACGTTATTCGTTCTCTTAAGGTGAAGAAAACATCGTGGGGAAACCTGCGCACGCCTGCGAATAAATTCAAAGGTTATGCGTTAAGTCGTCTAATTCGCACTGGACCCACGTATGGATTGCTCGTGTCCCGGTGTGGGGACGTTTGATGAGCTGACGATGAACGAAGGTCTCCTCTTATGATTTCCACGCAGATCGATCCATAGCCGTCACCATCTGTCTGCTACCCGCAACCTAACCAAAACATAACGAATAAATATCCACTGACATTCACACAGTGCCATCTAGTCCCAAGTTAAGCGTGAAGCCTTAATTTTTTAATTATGGGTACTAAACAACGGATAAATTAGTTAAATACATTTTTTTCGTAAATACAAACATATCATACATAGAAAACACCCAGACCATTACAAACAGACATGTTCATGCACACAAAGATTTGTACAATTATATAGGTATGATTCCAGTTGATTAGGAAAAGACAGCACTATAACGCCTCCCTTCCTCACACCACTTATTTTTAGGGTACATAATAGTGTTGAATGTAAAGGTTCAATATGATACTTCATTTTATATATACATTAGTAATATATTAGAAATGACTATTTATTTATTTATGTATGGTACACAAACAGGATACAGTCCTTACATGACTACGCGAGCTTCCTGAAGGGTATTCTATAAAAGTAAGTAGAGACAATCAGGCGTCAATTGTCCGGACTTTCCACCCCGATACTCGATACGAGATTGATTATATATATATATATATATATATACATAGACTCTGTTTCAAGTAAAAAAATGTTCTTAAGTGATTGTTACCGACGTCCGTAATAAATCTGATAAATTAATAATTTGGTCACGATGAAAGAAAATGATATTTTTCGCTGTCCCGATTTGGCGCACGAAATAAAAAAGGTAATTCCCGTTTTTGCTTTAAGTGTGCCGCTATTAAAGCTTTGAAACATTTGGGATTTACTAGAATACCGATTGCCGTTGAAATTTTGGGCGGTTTAACGGCTGGCAGGCTAATATGGCCTCTTTTATGGCGTCACATTACGGCCATGTTGATTACCCCCTATATAAAACAATAATGAACGACCAATTTTAATGTTGCAAATGAAAATGGTTCATAAAATTACAGTAAGTATCTTTGGAGTGGAATACATTTATTATTTCACGGGTAAAATGGAGTAACGGCTAACTGCGAATGTCGATTGTACATTTTACACTCTTGACTTTCCTGAGAATTTTTTTTTGGCGAAAATTGCCAACATTATAATTTATAATACAAAGCTTTTAAGTCTAAGTACTTTGTAAAACACTAGTGTTCTATTACTTTAAAATATCGCAGTAAACAGAATCCATTTCAATGGTAAGTGATACGACTACCTAGGACGGACGCATTCTCGAAGGTAAACAATAACTTGTTAAAAATAAACTGTATATAAAAATAATCTAACGGTACAGAAGTGCATAACTTCGTTTGTACCAGCTGAAGAAAGTCAACAAATATCAACTTCGACTAGTAGACAATTTTTAGTGAAAATAAACATCGTTGAGGATTAAAGATAGGGTCCACATGTTCACCAAAAACTGTAAGCGACCTTTGAACTTTCGTAATCTAATTATTGTTATAATTCGTTGGAGCAGACGAGTTCCGGAGTTGAGACCCCGTCTAGGCAAGCGTAGGACGCCCTCCGGCCCGATGGACCGACGACTTGCGAGTTGCGCTTGGATATCTCCGGGATATCTGGCGCAAAATGGGGAGACCTATGTCTAGCAATCGACTGCGATAGTGAATAGAAATATATATATATATATATATATATATATGTGTGTGTGTGTGTGTGTGTGTGGTGTGTGTGTGTATAACTCAAAAGTATCTGACTGACATAGTGATCTATCAACGCACTGCCCAAGCCAAACAGCGCGATCCGTCCAGGGATCGCGCTGTTGGGCATGCAGTTGTTATGACGTAAGCTTCGCTAAGAAAGGACTTTTATTAATTCTGCCTCCAAGAAAATAAAACAGGGGATGCAAATTTGTATAAAACTTTGTTAGTTTGAAACCGCTCGGGCCTGTGCCCGAGAGGTCATGCAAAGTCTGAACTTTGCATACATTAAGCCAATTTGATGTAAGCCCTAAGACCTACCGAAGAAAGTACTTTAATAAATTCCTCCCCGAAGGGAATAAAATAGCGTTTGAAAATAATACTTCTTTACGTGAGCTAAGCTGAGGGCAAAAGCTAGTTTAGTACATTTTATGACCACCTCAAAATAAATATGAAACTGTAACATAATTTTAATTCGTAATACTTTTAAGAAATAAGTTTTAACAACAACAGCAACAGCTTTTACGAGGGTCTATTTTAGGTCTATAAGAACTTAATTTTCAATAGAGAATCATATTTCAGAGACACGTAATTTCTTGATACGTTCAATTTCATAAAATGGTAAACTTTTTCTAAAGATATTCCCTTTTTTCATTTGAATTCATAAAACAGTCTGTTATTAGATTTTCTTTCAATTTGCTGCTTAACTGAAATTGTCAATGTTATATTTATGGAACATCGATTTATCTCCGCTGAGCTGCAACTTCACAACAAATCGTAGAGTTTTTTATACATTACAAAGTGTACAGGACGACCAGAACACTCACCTGATGGTAAGTGATACGCCCGACCATAACAGAGTGGCATTGAACGAAACCCACAACTGATAGACAGATTTTATTCTCCATTAACGACACAATGTGCCCGTCACCTGAGACGGCAGATGTTAGATCTCACAAACCCAGTAACTTTACCAGCTACAGTGCCCTCATCCCGAAACATAAAAAAGTGCATAGCACTCGTATTTCATGGGACGATATCAGGCCCAGCGGTGGTACCTACCGAGTCTTAGTAGATTAGTAAGACTCAGTAGGCTAGTCTAGTCTAGTCGTCCATACAGGCCCAGTGCGGATTGGACGACTTCACGCACAACCTTTGAATCTCTTCGCAGTCGTGAGTGCAGGTTTCCTCACGATATTTTCCTTCGCCGTAAGAGCGTCGGATAACGTACAATATATGCGGGCGTCGGATATTATTTCGAAAATTCGAAATCACATTGGTACGTGGCGGGATTTGAACTTCAGCCCTCCCGGTAGGAGGGCAACAGTCCACACCATTAAGCCCCGACGCTCTAAAAATACGAATATAATAATATGCCTTATATAATCAAGTGGTATTACTTTTTCCTCAACTTATTTTCCATAAATGTTCTTTTGTATTTTTAAGTAACGCTCCGGTGTTTCACCGCATTTGTTTTATTCTGTTAATATATTACGAGGGAAAATCTCGTTCAGGCAATTCATGTTTGCGTAAAAGGCGCAAAGTGTTGGTTTATAGCGTTGGTACCATAAAAGCGAGGCATCAGCTAAGTAACAATTCATATTACACGCGACGTGTATTGTTCAACAGAGTTTGGCATAACAGCGCTTGTAATTAAATTGTCTAATTATTTTAAGAAGTTAGTTAATTTTGAGTAATGTGGCTGGGTTTCAGATACATTTTAAATATGTCGGATAATACTTGGAATCGAAACTGGGTCAAGCTGAACTGGACCAGCATCAAAACCTCTAAATATGATGACATGGCATTAATGGTTTGAAATTGATGTTTTGCCAAACTCATTTTTTTATTTGAGGTCTCTGTTAACGTCCCATGAAGCTATAGCTCCTTTATCATATACACTTTAAACTGAGAATAATATTCATAAAGAAATTTTAAAACACAAATTTTGGAATAACTTTTATCGAAATACAGTCTTAGAAAAATATAACCTTAAAAATGGAGCTTGAAACTGTGTTAGTAACAAGTAGTAGTTAGTAAGTATTGTGCATCTAACAGGGTTTCCTAGAGAACAGAAATTCTCAGATCTTTGCCCAAAACTGTGGACGACAAATTCAAAATCTAGAACTATAGAACGAACAAAATCTGATGTGAAAGAATAAAGTTTCATTTAGTATTGCACTCAAATCTTCATAATTTTTGTCAAATCCAACTTCACTTGTATACAGGTATATCTAAACCGTATTGTGTTTAGTTTCTAATAAGATCAACAGCCTATGTTTACTATTCACAACTTATATGAAGGAAATCATCACGTATTTTTCGTCCAATTAATTACTTACAGACGTGAGGAGCAAGCGAGTCTCTGGTATTTACGATATACATATAACGGCCCCATAATATTCCCGCATGAGTTATGATTATGAGATTCTTTATACCGTGCATAACACATACGTCAATGAAAGGGATGGTATAAAATTGGTTTACGATATACGCATATATATATGTAAATAAATAAAAACTATCTTCCTTCGGTATATTAGCAATTTTGACAATATTACACTATTATCGGCTAATAATGTTCCACTGCATGGCTTTGGGAAGGTAAGGCCGTGACTTGGTGGTAGATTCGATACTGAGTCGTCTAGGTACCACCGCAGTGCTAGATATCGTCCGTGAAACAGGAGTGTTATGCACTTCTGTGTCGAGATGAGAGCACAGAAAGTGCAATTACTGGGTATGGGAGATCTAACATCTGTTGTGTCGGGTGACGAGCGCATTACGGCATTGATGGAGGATAATAATTGTCCATCGGTTGTTGGTCTCCTACAATGCCGATCTGTCATAGTTAGGCGAATACTTACCATCACGTGAGCGTCCTGACCATCCTGTACACTTATTATATATTAAAAAAAACCCACGCGGGCCCAGTGTGGATTGGTGGATCTAAACGACTATGTTGTAGTGCTATGAGCTAATACTCAAGTAAAAAGCATAACATGCCTTTCAAAGCACTGAGTGTCTCGAAATAATATTTCTCAGTCACCTAACCTAAGACTAACCCTAGTTGCTAGACTCGTGTGATCAACAACTGAAAGTAATAGCCAACGGTATCAAGCCCTTACTAATTAGATCCCAAATCGGTTATTACTCTGCATAATTTGAACCTGGTACCGGTTTCTAAATATTATGTCATCATCATCATAATGTCTACTACAAAAGAACCACCTTAATGAGGGAATATGTTTTAACAAATAAAATTAACATTGACAACCTGATAATTTTTAATCTGTCACTAAATCGAATCATAGAGACTGTTTTAATTTAATTAGTTACTTCATTCGCTTTTTTATTAATTATGTTTTCGAATACTTATTTTCGCGTAGGCTTAGTTAAAATAACTATAATTTTGACATTGTCTACTAAAAGTTGAAATTTTTATTCATATCCTTTTTTCAAAAAATCAATTCCAGATAAGCATTTATTTATTTACAGCAACATCATCATCGGCTCATTATACGTCCCTACCCATGGGCACGAGCCTTTCCGGTGTATAGGCCTTAGTCGTCCACCAGTGCGTCCGCAGGTTTCCTCACAATGATTTCTTTCACTTCGTAAAGACATTGGTACGCGGTAGGATTTCCAGAGCAATGAGCACCCGACGTTCATTTAGAGAAAAGTCAAAGACTAACTGAAAAGAGTAACTACTCTAACACTGAAGCGCTTTTTTCCAAGTATCAAAATTCATTTTTGTGATTTAGTTTCGTATTTGAAATGGTTTTTTTTTATTGAATTTGTAAGCCTAATCTGTACAAATGGATTTTGACTTTGACTACTGAGTTTCTTACTGGATTCTCTCAGTCATTAAATAACTTCAGTCCAAACAGGTCCAAACACAGACATCAGAATATGTATACATTAGACTGGACAAGCCGCTAAGTTTATAGGCAGTCCCAGTGTCGCAATTTCTTTTCGGTTCTTACCTGTGAAAAGTTATTATATTTCTTGGTAAATTTACTGATTTATTGCGATGATGGCATGTACAATTGCACAGGATGGCATTTTGGAAAAAAAACGGTAATTTCTTCTTATATTCGTGCCAGCCAGTGTATGCTCGTTGAGCTTACAGTTGTCGCACTTTAAACGCGGCTTGCCCCATCTCCTGTATTGGGAAATCTGGGTCCAAACCAGTAGTCTTAAATTGAAGAGACTTTTTGATATTGAATTGTACTTCAACATTTTCCATAAAAAATATTTCGAAATTTTATCAAGCAACTGACACTTTCATGCAAGGAAAATACAATTTTGTTTATTAAAAAAAGGTAACAACCACAATTGAATCCATTGTCACGAAAAATTACTATCAAGTATGTATTTGTGGCTTGTTTGACAATAACTTTCAACGAAAAAATGTGTTGGAAAAATAGTTGGCCGCTATACATTTGAAATCAATGAAATCTTGTCAATTTAGTCGAGATATATATACTTTTTTAGAATGTTAGATTTTCAATAAAATACTGTACCGTGCAAAATATTAACAGACAGTTATTCAGAATTTATTTCTTACATAATGCAGCTGAGTAGCAATGTTGTATTATGCAGGAGCTGGGTAAACAATTTAAATTTTCTGACTTTATTAAGTAACTAACTCCTATTTTGGTTCATCTTTATTTTAAACTCGACAATAGATTATTAGGTGATTAGATTTCCTAGGTGATAGACTCGATACAGAGTCATCTAGGTAGGTACCACCGCAGTGCCAGATATCGTCCCGTGAAACAGGAGTGCTATGCACTTTTGTGTTTCCGGATGAAGGCAATGTAGCTAGATAGCTGAAATTACTGGGTATAAGAGACTTAACATCTGTCATCTCGGGTGTCGGGTGCAGTGCGGCATTGGTGGAGAATAATAAGTCAGTTGTTGGTCTCCTTCAATGCCGCTCTGTCATGGTTAGGCGTATCACTTACCATTAGGCAAGCGTCTTGAAAGTCGTGTATACTTATAAAACAATGAAAGATTAGTCTAGTATGTCGAGGAAATTCTCAGGCCCGATGGTCACACATCTTCGTCAGTTGCGCTGAAGACTGGATGTGGAAAACGGAGAATCGGGTTATCTTACGCAAAAAAAGGAAATTACTTTCAGCAGTCGAATGCAAAAGATTGAAGCAGGAGAGAGTTAAGAACTCAAAGTAGTAAAGAAACGTTTAATTTAGTGAACGTTGTTGACCTCTTCATAAAAAAAGTCTCTTCATAAAAGCAACAAGATCAATCTCAGTAAACAATCTCAGGAGCTCTATAAAGCCAGAATATACGTCTTAGTACTAAACGCAGCGTTAGCAAATAAACAATGATAACAACAATCGTTAAGTTTTATTTCCTATCCATATAGATGTTGGGTAATACAACCGTCAAAGCTTTATACCATTAACTATAGTGGTTATTTCATGTTTGAAATCCTCTAGACAATCAAGTTCGATTTTGAAACATCACGGTCCACAATCATTTACATAGGAATTTTACGTAGGTACTTTGGTTTTTTTAATGTTATAGGGAGCAAACGAGCTAGAAAGTCACCTGATGGAAAGTGATCATCTCCACCCATGAACAACGGAGACACCCGAAGTGTCACCGGTGCGTTGCTTGCCTTTTAGGAAGGAATACGCTCTTTTCTTGAAGGTTCCAATGACATTTTTTCATAAAAGCAATGTGCGTGGAAGAAAGTTCCGCATAAATCGAACGGTTGTGGAACGCCAACCATCAAGATGATGAGGATAAAATTTCATCTTATGGCGAGTAGTCCGATGATGGAATGCAGGAGCAGGTATAAGATCGAATAATTCTGTGACTTACAACGTCTCTGCGTAAGGCCAAAGAGTCAAGACAACCGGTGATTGTTGGATCATTGACCATCCTAGCGGCTCTACGTTATATGCGATCAAAAGGAAGAAGAAGGTAGTATATTTCACTTTCTATGAGTCTGACCAGTTCTAGTTTAGGAATAAATAGGGTCAATTATGATCATTATCAGCTCATTACACGTTCCCACCGAGGAGCACGTGCCTACCCGTATATGGTGTATATGCCTTAGTCGTTTACGCGAGCCCATTGGCAGAATTCACGCTCAACCTTTGCATCTCTTCGCAGGCGTGTGCAGGTTTCTTCGCGATGTTTTCCTTCATCGTTCTTACGGTCAAGGTGGATACTTTAGCAATCGGAAAAAGCGTCATATAAATACAAAAATTTGAAAAGACATAAGTACCTACGTGGTGCGAACCTGCACCCTGAACCACCGACGCACCTACAAGACAGTTTAGGAATAGACAGGCTCAAACCATATAGTTTTATTAAATGTCCAAGACAAAAAATAATCACTTCAAATGAACGTAGACGTTTGGAACGTAGATAAAATCTCTAGGTCTAACACTTCAAGAGGAATAGTAAATAAATGCTTCACCAAAAGAATTATTTTACAAAAGCTTAGTTATAGTTAAAATAAATATCCATCAACTTTCACACAGCGCCATTTAGCTTCTAACTTAGCATTTTATCCCATAACATGGTGACTAAACAACTGATAAACATACTTATATATTTTTTTTGTATATTCGTACATAATTATAGAAACAACCTGACCAATACTAAGAGTCATGTTTATGCACACAATTTTTTGAACTTCCCGGGATCAAACCCGGAACTTACTGTAGTAGCTGACTACGCAACTATAACACCAAATGGGTCGTCTTATTGAATAAGTATCCTTAACTGCAATCTATCATCATTACGCCTTGATAAGCAATAACTAATAGTTTGCTGTCATTCTTCTCTTCGCTTCCAAACCAATATCAAAAAAGCTTTTACTAAATTACAAACTTGCTTGTTTTCATTCTCCAAATATTTATGGACAAATAAATTGTATCAGGTCATCTATGAGTACTTATTACTTGCAAAGGTAAAGATAAGATATTAGAATATAATGAATGTAAGTTTTAATCTTTAAGTCCTAATAGTAACACCAATAATTCAAATCGCTTTGTTAATCAAATGATAATAACGGTTTAGTCCACTATAGGACCCTCGGCCCTAAAAAATATTTGGTTATTGGTTTTCACTCCACCCCTGAATGAGTGTGGACGAGAGTGGACAAACCATAATAATGTTTAGGTAACGCAATTATAACAAACGTCATGACCAGTTTCTTGACATAAGATCTTCATTGCATAGGCGGTTTAGAAATAGCAATAATAATATATAGTCATGGAGTGATAATAATATTGTCTGGCGCAAAATGGGGGAGACCTATGTCCAGCAGTGGACTGCAATAGGTTGAGGAGAGAGTCATGGACAAATAAAAAATATAATATGTGTCCCCTAAATGACAGCTGCTATGTATGTCATTTTGGTAAATAATTTTCAGATATTTTTGGTGTACACATTTTAATGTTTTAAACTAAAAATATGTAGTTGTTTTATTCATTTAACTACGAAAAGTAATTTCTGTTTTATTTCCTCATGATCACTTTGGTCGTTGGACTGACGACTTGCGAAAGGTCGCTGGTGGAGGCTGGAGGAGAAAAGCGAAGGACCGGGATATCTGGCGCCAAATGGGGGAGACCTATGTCCAGCAGTGGACTGCGATAGATTGAATAGATTGACTTCGGTCATTGCACCATTTTATCACGCAGCACACATTATTTGCAGTTTTTTGTTAATAGCGCCAAAAGTATTAATTTTTGCCATACAAAATGTATTAAAACCTATTTTACAAAAAAATATATTCAAAACAATTTTACCCAACAAAACGTGGTTGCAGAATATTGGTGATCCTATTATTACCATGAACAGTTTAATCTGGGCTATTAGCTTCGTATCGTTAAGGCAGAACGATAAATTACACATGTAGCTGGCAGTTCAGTCACGCACAGAACTTAGGCTTAGGTTTCACTGATATACAATTGGAAATAAACTATTGTAATTATAACTAATTATTCAAATTATGATAATCAAAATTGTATAACGTATAACCTATTTAACCTATCGCAGTCCACTGCTGGACATAGGTCTCCCCCATTTTGCGCCAGATATCCCGGTCCTCCGCTTTTCTCATCCAGCCTCCACCAGCGACCTTTCGCAAGTCGGCGGTCTCCACTCTAGAACTCGTCTGCTCCAACGGCCATTGGTTCTGCGACATACGTGACCAGCCCACTGCCACTTCAACTTGCTGACCCGGCGCAGGCTATGTCGGTAACTTTAGTTCTCTTACGGATTAAATCATTTCTGATCTTATCCCTAAGTGAGACTTGTGGACCAATACCCGCAGTCAGTGTCCATGTCTCAGCTGCGTATGTTAGTACGGGTAGGACGCATTGCTCAAAGACTTTTGTCTTTAAGCATTAATTATAATTATATTTCATAGCTTCATTCTTCGATATAATAAATTACCATGTAGTCCCTTTAACCTGTAAGGCAACTTCGCACTTATTAAGAGATTTATTGGTCTATTGACCAAGAAAAAAGTTAGCTGTCAACCTACATTTCCCTATGATGGAACTTGTCATTCTTTTTTCGTGCGAGGCAACGAGCGCACGCAGTTCGCAATCACTGTTCACCTACCTACATAAGATTTTTATTTTCCATTTTAAAATCTCATAATGTTTAGCGTAGAATACACATACATATTATTACAAAATTAAATAATTAGTTGTTTAGTTTTTATTGTTCGTCCTTTATAAAAAAATACATACGCATAAATATACACAGGTAGCTATTTACAGATATTCTTAAATCATGGTTATTAGGTTTTCATTTAGGAGGTAATTTTCAAAAACTTTCCTTTTAATATAAATTCCTGTTTACAACGCCTTTTTTTAATTATGAACACATATAACTATAATAACTCAGTATACATAAAATGACTTCTCACAAATCAATTAAATTACTGTGCATGTTGAGCTTTCAACATAAACGAAGTCGAGGCTTTAAATCAATTACGGCTATTGTTTGAAGCCTCATATAATTGTGGATTCAAGACGAAATAACTTTTATTATTTACGCTTGATGTTCCAGCATTCCATTTACTTAATGCGATTTCCAATTTAATGTAAAACATATTATGGATATGTCATAAATAGTCATAATACTAAAATGTTTTACCTATAGGCGGATAGTTGCTTTCGAGGAATACTTATTAGTTACTGTAAGCCATCAAGTTTGATTATAAGAAATGACTTCTTGCATTACCATTAGTTTTTATTAAGTTACGCAGTGGCCAGGACGCTCACTGAGGTGGTAAGTGATACGCTGACCATGACAGAGCGGCATTGAAGGAGACCAATAACTGATAAACAGTTATTATCTCCATCAATGCCGCACAGGCCCGTCACCGAGACAACAGATGTTGGGACTCTTATACCCGGTAATTTCACTAGTTGAAGGAACAATGTTTCTTTACCATCTATATTGGTATAACTGACTTGAACTGCCGACTTGTTGCTAACCTATTGAAAAAAACGTTACAAACGTACAATATTTTTTTGTACTGTTTTTAGTGTGTTAAGCTAAAAATGTAATCGAATTGTTTTAGCTATGATACGTAATTTCTGAATTGTTTTCCTTTTGTTCAGTGTGGTTTTTGCACAAATTCACTACACAGATCTTTTTTAGATTATTTTACTTACATAATTTACAGCGCTGTTGACAGATGCGCGCTTAATGTCTTAATATATTGTGGTTTTCTATAAAAAAAAACCTGGCCGAACTAAGACACGCTTTTGATGTTAGCAAGGCTCTGTCCGTAGTTTTTATTCGTCCATGACAATAGCATACATACATAAATGACATTAACTAGCGCTACCTGTTGCCCGGTGAATCAGTAAAAGCAATCTGCGACCAACACCAGTAGCTATATAGAAAAAACACAATAATAAAACACTTTTCAGCAATATCCGCTGAAAGATAGTGGGAAGAACAATAGAAAGCCATTATTTTACGAGTGAAAAATAATTATTCCTTTCAGTAATGTCGTCTTATAGTCTGGAAGTAAATCCTTTCATTACATCAGTGTCAGAAAGAGATCCTATTGTCAGTGCAAGCTTAAATTCAATAACCAAAATAAGTAGTAAGCTTAAGTCGAAACAGTTGTGGTCTAAACCCCACCCCCAAAAAATATACTTAAACATTTCTATAGGTACGAAACTGATCTGTTTTTTAAGTAAACAGAATCGTCAAAGCCTTTCGAAGTGGTTGATTTAATAAGCCTGAACCTAAATTTAATTTCCCCCTGACGGATTTCAGTTAAAATATCTTTGATATTCTTGATTAATAAGTTAGCTGTATAAAATCACCAACTTAAGTTTATAAGTAGTATGTACCATTTTGTTACCTTTATATATGTGTATATAATTTTGACTGTCTGTTTGTTCCAGATAATTTCTGAAACGATGTGACCGATTTGGACTAGACTCTTTTTGGTAAGTGGCTGATGTGATAAGGAAAAACATGGCCTACTTTTATTTTAAAAAGTACTTTTATTTTAGAAAAATAAAGCATGAGCTACGCGGTTTTAGATTAAAATATATGTTTTACTGTGAAGGAATATAATCTTATACCGCGAGTCATACCGTGGGAACAACTAGTATTAAATTAAAAGAGAAACAGATTAGAAATCTAAAGGAATATAATAAATGGGAAAGAAAGTGAATGAACAGAATTATTACAGTTAAAGTATAGTTCAAGTAACTAAGATTAAGTGGAAATCAAATGGTTATACTATCCTTTTTAAACTTTCAATTATTCGAGCTCACCGTATCTCAGATAATGCATTCCACAAGCGTACTGCATGCACAGATAAAAATTACTAAGAACTACGAGAAGCATTGAAAGCGTTAGAGGTTGTTTGATGATCGCAAAGTACAAGTATGAGAATCTCCAAGAAACCAGAAATATGTTTTAAGATAGGAAGCAGATCGGTGAAAAAAAACTTCTTAAATATGTCCTATATAACTGTCTTTTCTATTCAATCCATCGCAGACATTCCTACTGGACGTAGGTATTTTCCAAACTATATTGAGCAAAATGTTAAGAATAAAATGTGCTGCCTTGGTCAATTTTGAACAATAAAATAATGCCTGCTCCTAAATACAACTGCACAAGCTGAGCCCTTTTGTCCACAAAATTAGTGTTTCTGTTAAGATTATTTTTAGGGTTCCGTAGCCAAATGGCAAAAAAGAGAACCCTTATAGGTTCGTCAAGTCTGTCTGTCCGTCCATCCGAATATACGTACATTTGAATAGTGTGTAAGCACTACACTATTCAAACTTTGTACGTATATGTATTCTGTAAACCGCATCATCATTCATTTTTTTTATAAATTGAATAGATAGCGCGAGAGACACTTTCAAAGTTGAAAAAATTGTGTCCCCCCCTCTAATTTCTAAACTATAGGGTTGATAAAATCGAAAAAAAAAATATGTACACTACCATAAAGTCTAACAACGAAATTTAGTTAGATATACGTCAAAAACGGTGAACCACTATTTTTTTTACTTGTTGTAGGTGCCTAAGTAAATAAAAATTACTTTATTTTATGTTATTTGCTGCTGCGGAACCCTCCACGGGTGATTCCGACTCGCGCTTGGCCAATTTTTTTGTTCTTTATTTACCAATGTTTATTCTTCAAATTTTTCTTTTATGTTACATTTAAAATTGTATTTCTTGTGTCTTCAATTCACATTATAGTGAAGTTTCGTGGCTAAATACTTATAAATCGTCGGTGGCTTATTGATGTCAACTGTTGCCTTCCAATCTGGAGGGCGCAGTTGCAAATCCCGTCACGTACTAATGTATTTTTATATTATATGTACGTTTATTCGACGCTCTTACGGTGAAGGGAAATATCGTGAGTAATCCTGCGCTCGCCTGCGAAGAGATTCAAAGGTTGGGCGTGAAGTCAGCCAATAAGGGCCCGCGTGGATGACTTTGCCATAATCACCCTTTACTTGGCTCGTGCCTTCGGTGAGGACGTTTATAAGCTGATGATGGTGAAAACAATGTTTTTTATTTTTTTGTGTTGTGTATTATTATCTGGGGCTTGCAGTCGTTAACACCTACCAAATTAGGTTCATAAGATTTGTCATTGACCAATCTACGCATAGCTATGCAGTGTTGCTTTCAACACTGCATAGCTACGCGTGGATTGGCCTATGGCCTGAAGCAAGTCGTTATGGGCTGATGGTCTGTTTATATATAATTATTACATGTCTATATACACTACTTCTTTAAAACTACTACTATACAAAAAAAATTGGGGAGTTCAATATCGATTACGGATCATATTAGTACCGTAATTTTTTTTAATATTCATTAAGTGTAGAGTAGTCCCAAATTGCCACTGAGTTTATTTATGTGCGTAATTTTCAAATACATTCTAAAAAGTATCTACCAATACACTTGCGCCCGCGCTCTTTTTCGATCACACTACATTGAATTAAAATTGAGTTTCAACGCGAGTTTGCCGGGATTTATCTATAAAATTGAAACTGCAATATTATTTAGCGGTACACGTATTCGATGTAGGTATGGTTACAAGTTATTCCTTATTTTAATGCATAGTTTTGGGTATGCTAGCACGATATTTGTTATTTTTTACTTCATAAGTATAATCAGAAATCGATACTGAGTACCCTATTTTGCTGTGCAGTAGTTAGTTGTATTATTTAAATAATCGTTTACTAGACTGTCAATATCCAAAAACTATTACAAGATAATATACCTAAGTATGCCTATATTTTTCAAGCTCTTATTTATTGGTATTAATAAATAAACGCCGACGCGCGTAAAAAGATATAAACTGGTAATGAGCTGTAAAAGAGGGTAACCTTTACGCTAAAGGCGTTAAAGCTTAACGTACTTAGGTTACGGCTGCTTGAAATAAGAAAAATAAACATTACTTAAGATGGAATGAAGCCAAATCTTTTAGAGAGTAATGAAAAGGATATAATTCTTTTTACTAAATATAGAATAAATATTGTTGGTATCACAGAAAAAGTTCAAATGGTAACAATTTTTTACTTGCTAACCCCAATCTTAAATCTGTGGAAATCTTTTACATTTTGTAATCGACATCCAATATTCTCATCCAGCTTCGACCAACACCAAGTCGTCGGTCCATAGGGCTGGATTTCATCATCGTATATCAAAGAAAAATTCGAAATTCATCGGTGATGAAGGCAAGACTCTACAGTACGCTTTTCTCAAATGGTTTTGACAAAACCACGCTCTACAAAACTGTGGAATCAGTTACCATCGGAAATATTCCCTGAGCGATAAGAGCTGCCAACCTATAAGAAAAGTGCTTATTTCGATTTAAAAAGTCGGCAACGAATTTATATGCCTTTTGCAATGTGCGACGTCGTATTTACTATCAGAGGAGCTGTCTAAAAAAGCTACGCTTGCCAAGATGCTGCCTACACTTAAGAGCTCCTCTGATCGAATGGTCATCGGTTCTGCAACATTCGTGCCCGGCCCACTGCCACTTCAACTTGCTAATCCGACGGGCTATTTCCGTAAATTTTGTTATTTTACGAATAACATAATTTGTCTCAAATATGTATGTATGTATAAGACATTTCTCCCAATTTCTATATGATCTGAAAATGAAGGAGTTAACCAAATTGCTTTTGTAACTCAACTATAACGAAGGTATTTATCACACATTGTATGGCGTACGGAATCTTGTTTACACAAACCTACTTCCTCACGACTTAAGCGCTTATCAACCTCTTTATACACAAAGGAAAACACCAACTTTGGTAATTCAATTCCCTCACGATAAGTATAACGTATGCCTAAACCGGCTTATAGAAGTTAATATCCCTATAAGAGAGTGGTTTCTTAAGTACTCTGTTCAGGTATTAAACTATGAAGAATGAATGAAAAATTTTAATGGAATAATGCTGCTTACTAAGTTAACCAAAATACATTCAAGTTTTGCTGTAAGGAACTAAAATCTGTTAAAGTTGATCGAAAAGACCTTTTTATACGTCCCTAAAAATAAAGCATTTTAGACACGTTTTTGGTAACACGTTTAGTCCCAAAGACGTTAACATAGTGAGCTCTACATACGGCAAATAACTTTTCATTTACGTACCTTAGGAGTACTTAAAGTACATAAATGTTATGTAGTTTATGTTTATGTAGGTTATGTAGGTTCCTTTACATACACGTTTATGTAGGTTTCTTTACATAAACGTAAAACTATTTCACAAGTATATCGACCTAAATTAAAAAATTAACAGACAATAAATAATAAAAAGTGAAAACGAAATAATACTTTCTGCTATGAAAATTCATTATGATGATAAAAAAATGCTGTTATACTTTATTGTATATATTTGAAATATAAAAGATTTTGAGATCACGTGTACATGATATAGTTACATTAAACTTAATGTACAAAGCTGTATATATGAAAATGTATATATCCAAAGAATATCGCAAGTAAACTGGTCATAAAATTAATACTGAAATAATTTGCGTAGTTTTAATTGTCGCTGAGTCAAACAAAACTCATCACAATCTTGCAGAAACTTATCTGTTTAACCTTTTGACCGCCAGAGACGCCATTAAGCGTCACAAACAATGGATTTTCCGTTGTGTCTAGATTCCTGGCGGTCAAAAATAATTTAATAAAAGTCTTTATATAATATAAGTTATACTCTAATGGTTTTCAAATAACGCCTATATATAATTACAAGAGGAACTCAAAAATGCCAGCAAAACTGCAACTAAATCTGATATCAGCCTTAAGATTAGTGTTAATATTTAATAAAGCACGCTCGTTAAGTGTAAGTGCTTACAAAATTAATATGTTAGCGGACAGCGGCCACTTGATCCCACATTGCCGCGTTATTGCCTCGTTCTATAAAATATAAGGGCACTGAAATTAAGTGCCACGTTACGTCGGCACTGACAAATACTTCCAGGTCACACGGGTTAACAGGGCACGGTGTCGCTTTCAGCGCGTTATTTATGGAAATACCTACGTGTATTTACACGAGCATATTCAAACCACACACGCGCACGCAGACATTTTAAAGTAGCAAGACCGCCTGCTCGCTCAAATTCGCATGTATACGCACGCGCGCGCAGCACACACATACACACACACACATGCACGCACGCACGCACACGCACGCACACACATACACACGCACACGCACGCGCACGAACGCACATACATACATACATATGTAGGTACGGATTTGTGAGGTTGTCTGGAAGAAATCGCTTCTAGCGATAAGACCGCCTAAATTGCATTATGTTTTCGTTTATTACCGAAAAAATCTGTAAATGTGTGTGTGCAATAAAGATTTTTATCTATCTATCTTTTTCATATCATCATCATCAGCTCATGAAGTCACCGAGGGGCACGGCCTACTCGTATAGGGTGAAGGCTTAGTCGTCCACTCCGGGCCAATGCGATTCATGGATTGGACGACTTCACACACAACCTTTGTATCTCTTCGCAGGTGTCATGGGTTTCCTCACGATATTTTCCTTCACGTAAGAGCGACGTAAGTACATATGAATTTCGAAAATTCGAAAACATTGATGCGTAGCGGATTTGAACCTCAGCCTCCCGGTAGGATGGCGACAGTCACACCATTGAGCCACGCGACGCTCTAACATCTTTTAAATGTGTGTAATTATTTTTTTCCTATGATCCTAATTTCTGATATATTGTGAATTTCTACTCACTCCTATTTTTTTTTAATCTAATTTGAGCGGACTATAGTATTCTAATTCACTTAATCTGCTTTTTGGGAAAACTACTTAGAGAGACTACTTAGAGAATGAAATAAAAGCATATTAATGAACATTTTTAAGATTCAAAGACAAAATTACCAAACCATAAAAGTCTCAAATTGGAACTCTTATTTTCCTTGATCATGGCAGCTTAGACATTTATAATAAAATTATAATAAAACAAAATGTAATAGGACCCTATATCCAATTAATAACACCACTGAAGGGAATATTGAGGATGATTACTTTTTTGAATTTCCTTATGACACATTTTTTCATGGCAAAAAATAAACAAAGTCAATTTTACGTTAACAATTATGCCGAAATGCTTTTCAATATATTCTAAATTATTATGTTACATATTTTGGCAGCGTAATAGTAACCTATTGATATACATACTTTTGAATATCTATTCAACCTATCGCAGTCCACTGCTGGACATAGGCTTCCCCCATTTTGCGCCAGATATCCCGGTCCTCTGCTTTTCTCATCCTGCCTCCACCAGCGACCTTTCGCAAGTCGTCGGTCCATCGGGCCGGAGGGCATCCTACGCTACGCTTGCCGTGACGCGCTCTCACTCCAGAACTCGTCTGCTCCAACGGCCATCGCTTCTGCGACATACGTGACCAGCCCACTGCCACTTCACACATTTGAATAAGCAAAGTAAAATATTAAGTTATAAAAAAAACATCAATTTTATTCCTCTAAAAAGAGTATTTGGTGCTTAGTGGTGACGGCAGATCAGAATTCAATAAGCGCTACTTACGCGGGAGCCTTGGGAAGCAGATTAGGGGGACTACACTTTCAGCCAGTGTTACTGCTCGATAGTCAACTATCGATAGTTTAGTTTGGCGCAAAGATAGTATCGCAACTCAATAAAGACATAACTATCGATAGATACTGTCGATTATTCTTTAATTATAATTTTCTATAAGCTTCGTTAATTATACCAAGTATCGATAGTCAACTTTTTATCAACATTATTGTCACTATCAATAGTAGGTATCGACACTATCGATTGTTGGCGTAATTTACAAAGCCGATATCAATACTATATCGATAGTATTGCAATGTATCAATATGCATGCATGTTTTCGAAGATATTGCGAAATTGATGCGAACAATTCAATGTCGACATCTTCAATGTCAAAAATATGCGTTTGGTAGAATAGCGCCAGTATCGATCGCAGCAGCTTTCTTAATTCTGGCCACCACAGTTGATAACGATGAGAAGATATTGTTTATTATGTTTCAATGCTTTGAAGGAAAACATAGTGAGGAAACCTGCGCAAGCCGACGAAGAAATCCAAAGGTTATGTCTGAAGTCGGTACATCTGTAGTGGGCCTGTGTGAACGACTAAGGCCTATACAGCCTATACGGGTAATCGCATGCCCCTATATCAAATTCACACGCATTTATAACAAGTAAAAAGAGACCAACGCAAAAAATATAAAATAAAAATATCACGTTACTCTTAAAAGCTAGTCGTAGCCTCAACCAGTTTCCTTATATAGGATTTATGTAAATATTTTGCAAAATTATAATAAATTGTTGTAGTTTGACAGTACCGAATCAAAAGTTTGAAGTGTACTCGGTGGCTTAATTAATTCTAGATTAGAGAGCTTTCAGGCCGTTGTCTAGTAGTAAAATCGGCTTTTGTTTACAATGAGGCCACGTACTATTAGTTGCCGCACCTAATTGATTACTAGTTTTTTTTTGTTAATACATATATATTCAACAAATAAAACACCCAGACCAAGGCAAATAGATATGTTCATGCACACAAATGTGTGTTATTCCCGGGATCGAACCTGAATCGAAGCCTTGGTGTAGCCGACGTCTCAACCATTACACTAAATGGGTAGTCGGAATAAAGAAAAGAGTGCCAGCTATTGGAAAATAAAAACATATTTAAATACTAGCTGTCCTCCGCGTTATGACCCGCGGTATAAGATATTCTCCCGCATTACCAAGCTGAAGTGGCAATTGGCAGGGCTAGTCTGAAAAACCGCAACCGTTGGGGCCGGAAGGTTCTCGAATGGACACCACGTACCGGCAAGCGCAGCGTGGGACGGCCGCCCAAAAGATGGTCAGATGACCTAAGGAAGGTTGTGGGTACCCACTGGATGCAGATAGCTTCCGACAGGTCAGCGTGGAAGTAATTGGGCAAGGCCTATGTTCAGCAGTGGACATTATGTGGCTGAAATGATGATGAAAACATAACTTGAAATCGCTTCGTTCGTTACTCGTTAAGTAATGTTAAAGCTTGCAGCACAAATGAATGCGCGAAATAAATAGATTTTATTTTTTAAAATAAAAAGGGTTTTCTGGAAATAAAAGTAGTCCAAATTTGTCCTTATTACATCGATTATCTGCCAAAAAGATTCTCGTCCAATCCTGTCCAGCCATTTCAGAGACTACCCGGAACAAACAGACTGACTGAGAAACAGACATATGCATGAAGAAAAAATTTTTTTTCAATATTACAAATAGACACTTGAGTTTTTTATAGTTGTTCTAGTGATTATCTCAGCCGAGATAAGATGAAAAGAAGGCGATATTATCTTTATAATATTACAAGAGTTCGCATTATTAAATTTTCCGAGATTTTTTCTTGTGGCGTAAATCTTAGCTAACTAGTTAAAAAAAGTTAGTTCATATTTTTACTAGTATAAGGAGCAGATAGATTAGAAACACGGCTTAGGGGCAAGTAGGACTCAAAAAATTTGATCCCCAGCCGTATTGCCTTTTTTTAAACTTTGATAGTCTTTTTCATTTGAAATTTGTATCTCATTGCCCGAGATTACTGTTTAGAAACATTAAATAGTGAATTCGGGCATTCTCATTTAAATATGTCTTTTGTAAAGTACCCGGATAACATAAATAGTTAAGAGTTCATTCTTCTTCATACCGTATCGATGGTAAAAAAATAGTCAAACCGTAAACGCCAAATAAGCCAGCTTTTTCTGTACTTACTAAATTATAAGACATGCTAACTACATGGATTATTGTACATAATCTTTTAATGGAAATAAATCATTAATTTTATTACCAATAAGCGTCGGTGGCTCATTGGTGTGGACTGTTGCCATCCGATGGAAGGCGCAGGTTCCAATCCCGCCATGTAGCAATGTCTTTTCGAATTTTCGAATTTATAATATGTACGTTTATCCGACGGTGTTACGGTGAAGGAAAAAATCGTGAGGAAACCTGCGTACGCCTAGGAAAGATCCAAAGATTTTGCGTGAAGTCGACCAATTTGGTGTAGGAGTTGAAACGTCAGCTACTATACTAAGGGTTCCAGGTTCGATTCCCGAGCAGTACAAACATTTGTGTGCATGAACATGTCTGATTGTATTCGTTTGTTTTCTATGTATACAAGGTATGTATATACAAAAAAAGTGTAAGCATGTTTATAAGTTGTGTAGTAATCGTAATACAAGCTTCACGCTTAACTATAATATTCCTACTTGTATATAAAAACGAGTAGACAAGCAATATCAATTTGCAAATCATTATTCTTGTTCAGTTACTTCTAATGAAATTACCGTCGTTGGGTAACTCCCAACAGCCTTTGCAAGGCATAAACTCTAATTATTGGAACCCCACAGTCCCCGAGCGTTACTTCTTATATTAAGAACGAACAAATGTTATTTTTGTCGGAACGTGACTGCGTAGCTACACTATGTTTAATATTTTGGACGATATAATGAATCTTCATTCTTTTGCAGAATTTGAATGAAGATGTCAAAAAAGTACCTTTTTTTTATCCTTTATAGGCAGACATTTGACCGCCATCTCACCTGATGGTAAGTGATGATGCGGCCGAAGATGGATCATACCTGCCTAGAAACAGCCTATTCACTCTTGCCTTGAAGACGGCCAGGTTGTAATGATCGGGGAACACATAAGGAGGCAAAGAATGCCATTCCTTTGTGTGGATGCGGATGTGTGGAATGTCTACCACGTAAGGATGGAACGCTCGCCTCCGTCTTGTATCCCGATGTTGAAAAGGGGCTGGTGGAATTAACGCGTATAATTCCATCGCACACTCACCGAAATGTAACCTGTAAAAAACCGACAGCCGTGCAACTCTACGAACGATGCTCGAGGCTTTGGAGCTTAGCGTCAGTCAGAGTAGGGTCGCCAATGAGCCGCTCAGCTCGCCGCTCAATCGAGTCCAAAGCAGCCAGTTGGTATTTGGCTGATCCATCTCATAGGTGGCAGCAGTATTCCATACAAGACCGACTTGGGCTTGATGTAATGCTAAAGCTGTCCTGGGGTGAAATACGCCTCACCCTGGAAAGGATCCAAGTTTTTGCTGCAGTCTTTGCTTTGGACTCGAATATTGGCCGAAGTTGAGATTGGCAGTGAGATAAACACCAAGAAGCTCTAGGCTATCAGTCACTGCGACAGGTACATTCCGGAAAGTCGACAATCTCGAATTGCTCCGTTTGGTGGGAACAGACACGCCTGTGTTTTGGTAGCGTTGAACATCACCAGATTAGCATCACCCCAAGAGGAGACTGCTCGAAGGGACGCATCCACACGGCTTACCATGGCCTCTCGACAAGACTGGGTTTCTTCCTTACTGGCCCTTGCATTCGATAAATATCTATCCGTAACTGTGCTGTCGTCTGCATACCCAATGATACCGGGCATAAGCAAATCATTTATGTGCAGCAAAAATAGAGTTGCGGACAGGACAGATCCCTGAGGAACGCCGGCGTCGATAGGCTGGAGGTCAGAACAAGTAGCCATCAATGACTACTCGTATTGACCGGTCAATACGAGTACGACGACCGGTCACTCAGAAAATCTGATATCCAGGTGCAAAGGCCATCAGGAATACCAAACGAAGGAAGCTTGCTTATAAGGCTAGCGTGCCAAACTCTGTCAAAAGCCTTAAAGATATCGAGTGACACGGCAAGAAATTGAACTGCGTTTTTAATCTGAATCCGGTGGGCATAAGAGTTTGAATCCAATGAGAAACGTAGTTCAAATCATTTTTTATTTTTCCAGTTTGGAAATAAAGATTATTTAAGTATCCATATGTTTTTAATTTCAATCAAGTTAATCATGAAAGCTAAATAACTTAATCTTCATTTATTTATATATTAAGGTGACCAATATATTTAATTGTTGAAAAGTCAGCCACAAAGAGGGTAGCAGATGGATGTCAACTGCTAGGGATCAGCCCGCATCGAAATCATTAGGGTAGGGCTTGGTTAGGCAGTAAACTTTTAAAGCAATAATGAAAAACAGTTACCAGGATTTTAAAGAGTCAACACTGAATTGCCTGTCATTATTTTCAAGTATAATTCGCGAGCGTCCGTGGCTCGATGGTGTAGACTTTCGCCCTCCTACCGGGAGGCCTGAGGTTCAAATCCCGACACGTACCAATGTGTTTTCGAATTTTCGGGAAAATATATGTTCGTTATCCGACGCTCTTACGGTGAAGGGAAACATTGTAAGGAAACCTGCGCACGCCTGCGAAGAAATTCAAGGGTTGTGCGCGAAGTCGTCCAACCCGCTTTGGGCCCGCAAGGACGACCACGGCCTAATCACCCTATACGGGTAGGCTCGTCCCCCCTCAGTGGGGACTTTCAATGAGCTGATGATGATAATGATTATCTCCGCATTCTCTTCACTATTATTTTGCAAGGAATATTACGTCCCAACCTCTGAAGCACACACAACTTATACGTGATATCACAATGTACCAATTCAAAATGCTCACGAGAGCTGATTGGTGTTTCCTACTCCCAAGTGGGTACAATAGAGAACGGGCCGCCTTTGTACGAAACTGTCGGCAATTATCTCAATTCAGTCCCCGATAATGGCTTTGATTACTCCGCGATTCTTGATGCGGTGAGGTGGACCCGTATTTATCGCGGATATCTGATAGGAAACGCGATTTGGTGAAATTCGATGTAACGCCACCATTTTATATTTATAAATGACGGTCTATGTGGTGGTACCATCTCAACAATTGGTAGAGCCAACATCTCAACCAATTGTTGAGATGTTGGCTCTTAAACTCAGGGTTCGGGGTTCGATCCCTGGGCAGTACAAACATTTATGTGCATGAACATAACTTTGTACTGTGGGGTTTCTATGTTTAACATTTATGTAAGTATTTCCAAAAAATACATTAGTATTTTATCCTTGTTTAGAATCCATATGACAGGCTTAATTAGTTATGGGACAAATGGCGCTGTGCATGTCAATATTTTTTATTTGTTATTATTTATAAATAGTAGGCGTTTATGTATGAAAGAAAAAAACCAGTGAGCTAGATATTGATCTGTTCTTTAACATTTCGCAGTCCTTACTGCTTGAAAGAAGTCTCCCCCATCTTGCACCAGATGCAAATAAATATATTTAATTGTGTGTACCAATGTGCATTGATTGAGGTTGTACGCTACCGCCTAATCTCCCCATAGCCATCCTATGAAGTGGCGTCATAGGCTGATTAAGTGATATGTAAGGTTATTTCTTAAGTATGAAATTTCTTTAAAACTAAAATACAAACTATTATTATAGCTTTATATTCGAATAAAGTTAAAGTAAAATACGTATTTTTCCTTATACGTAATTTCTAAAAGTATGTGGATTTATAGATAACCGCCAAATAACTTAATATGTATTGCGATCTCCCAAATTCAAATCAATGCATAAATATTATCAAATTACCGCTGTAACTCAATTCTAAAGTGCTTTCTGAAATAAACAGATCAACATCTCGGGCCGCATTGAATTACTTTATTAAGTTTGTGTAAAGCTATCGAGCTTTGTGCGCGACTTGTAATTTAAATTTCATGATACCTCCAATATATTTGTCTATGGTTTTTACTTTATAGACGCCCTTAGATGTCTTTTCATTATTATTGTTTACTAGCTGTCCCCGCGGTATTACCCGCATTATAAGGTATTCTCGAGAGCGTCGGTGGCTCAATGGTGTGGACTGTCGCCGTCTTACCAAGAGGGCTGAGGTGACACGTACCAATGTATGTTCGAATTTTCGAAAATATATGTACGTTATCCGACGCTCTTACGGTGGAGGAAAACATCGTGAGGAAACCTTCATGCACGCCTGCGAAGAGATTCAAAGGTTGTGTGTGAAGTCGTCCAATCCGCACTGGACCCGCGTGGACGACTAAGGCCTAATCACCCTATACGGGTAGGCTCGTGCCCCTCGGTAGGGACGTTTAATGAGCTGATGATGAAGGTATTCTCTCGAAGTAAACTTCAAATTGCTTTGTTAAGTCACGCGACGCGTGGCCATCGCGCTGTAAAACATGACTTTATTTTTCCAAAATAAAAAATATAATCAGAAATAAAAGAAGCCTATATTTTTCCTTGTTACACCAGATACCTGGCTAAAAAAATCATGTCCAAATCCATCCAGCCGTTTCAGAGATTACCCGGAACAAACAGACAGACATATAGGCAAAACTTTGAAATATGTTGTTTTTGCATAACTATGTACCGTATATGAATGAAAAAAAATGGTTGACTATGATATTACAAACAGTCATTACAAATTTTATTTATATGATGACACAGATGACTCTACCACCGGTTCGGAAGTAGTAGGATATTCGAGAAGAGCCGACAAGAAACTCGATAGTCAATCTGCAACTTTCCTTTAATATTGGTTATATCGATATCATAATAAGTAACAATAAAATAATGTTACAATGATATTGTGATCACCATATGGGCTCAATGCCGATTGTGTTAACGATTACCAGCCTTAGTTCGTAGCCAGAACTGATGGCTTAACGTGCCCTCCGAAGTAGAGAAGCGTCTTTATGTGCAGACAATCAGATGATTCAGCCAGCAAAGTCAAACTGGGAAAATTCGCACAAAGTGACTTTTTTATATAACAAAGTTAGGACGTTAGGACGCTCACCTGGTAGTAAATGATACGCCTGACCATAACAGAGTGGATTGAAGGAGACCGAAAATCACAGCCGATAAGCAATTAATGTCCATCATTTTCGCAATGCGCCCGTCACCCGATACAATGATGTAATCCTGGCCGTTTTCGATC
>PQWD01000288.1:0-28547 GCA_019425675.1 Leucinodes orbonalis | reverse complement strand
GCTGTTTCTCCTCCTGTTTGTAGGCTTTTCAGTGGTGTGGATGTTCAAAGTACTTGGTAATAAAGTAAATCGCCTTTCTTTTCAGACAATCGAGCTAAATACAATACGTTATTTTAGTAATACTTGATTTCTTTTTGAAGAAACATTTTTATAAATTAAACTTATACACATACGACTCGGGTATTTTCCTATTGAATCTAGCGAACGTGTTGTTTTCTAATACTTATAAATAAGAAGAATGTTAAACTAGAATTATTCTTGTATTCTTTGAAAGAAAATAAATTCTATTATATTCTAAATACAATGTCTTTTTTCCAAGAATCTTCAAAGGTAAACTAGAATTAATAATTTTCGATCGGTAAATAAGTTAAAAGTCGCAGAAAGCTCCGTGGTAAGGCACAACTTGACTAGGCTTAGACAAATTAACTTTCTGTTTATTCCTTTGTATTCTCTCTACATTTAACAAAGTTTGTTCACAATACGTGATGCAGAATGTATGAAGAGACTGATTTTACGAGTAGAGACAAGTATAAGAAAGTAACTTCGTAGTAAACTTTTTCCTGAAGACACAGCAAAAGACAAACCGATGAACAATGAAAAAAAAACCGCTCATGTCATTTTACTACTATATTTCATAATTGTTGACTAACATTTTACATTAAGTTGAAATGTGATGGAGCCTCCATTTAAGCATAGTATTGCCTATGATAGGAGGCACCGACTACTAATATTTCATACTACTATTTCAATAACATTAAAATAGTCCCCATATTGCCCAGAAGGTCAATATGGGGACAATTTGTGGTCATCTTTCGGGAATTGTACTTACCAGCATGCTTTGCGTTGTCATATTTTCATTTCTTTACCATTCAAATTTTAATATCAACGCATTTATCTAGTGATTTACATTTAAAATCGTCATAAAAATTTCAGCTTCTTTAGTTGCTTGTAAATTATTGTATTATATTGTTGTATTAAAGACCTATACTATTTTTCATAGTTTCTTGAATTAGGAGATACAAGTTTTATTCGAATTGATACAGCAAATAAACGATATATTTTGCTGTCCATTAATTTTTATCATTCATGAAGTTAATCTGCCGTGCCAAATTGCCAGTGTATGCGTGCTGATAACATAGCAATAATACACAAGCAATACATTAAGAACCAAATTTCATGCCCAATACATCATGCATCGCCTTCAATCGCCAACTAACCATGAAATTTAGTATCGCTCTGCTTGAGAGATGACGTCTCTTGATTTATGATATGAAAATACTACTGAATTTACGTAATTTTGGTTATATTTTTGAAGCTTTTTTTTGGTGAATTTATTATATACTTCGACTTAGTCCAAATCCTGCCATGTACCAATATGTTTTTGAATTTTCGAAATTATATTATGTTATCCGACGTTCTTACGGTGAAAGAAAACATCGTGAGGAAACCTGCGCAGCCTGCGAAGTGATTCAAAGGTTCTGCGTGAAGTCTACGACTTAGTCCAAAAATTGCTTATTGCTCTCTGTATTTACTTGGTGGTAGACTCGATACTGAGTCGCCTAGGTAGGTACCACCGCAGTGCCAGATATCGTCCCATCAAATAAGAGTGCTATGCACTTTTATGTTTCGGGATAAGGGCACCGTAGCTAGTAAATTACTGGGTATAAAAGACCCTACATCTGTTGTCTCTGGTATCGGGCGGAGTACGGTATTGATGGAGAATAATAACTGTTTATCAGTTGTTAGTCTCCTTTAATGCCGCTCTGCTATGGTCAAGCGTATCACTTACCATCAAGTGAGCGTCCTGACCGTTCTGTTCACTTTGTAACATATATATATATATATAATATATATAAATATATATAATATAATATATATGTAATAGCGATATTGCAAAGGTATCAAATGTGATGTCGTAAATAAACTCATTTTTACGCGAACATCGCTAACGCTGGCTTAACCACAAAAATATAAAAAGAAAATGTACCTTTAAAAGATATACAAAAACATCAGCAATGTTAATTATATCTATCTCGAAGGGTTAACGCGAAGAGTAACTTTTAAATACTTTTTTAACAAAAACTGGTGACTAATTTTGCATGGCTATTTAAGAGTAACCTTTAAAGCAAAAACATTTTTGTGGTTTGTGTTGGGTAATGACAAAAAATATTAACATGCACCTGTATAGGTGACTTGTAACCGACTTAAAAATGTGTGCTCGTGTGTGTCTACGATGTGTTTCTAGGTACCTAAATACCTAAATGTGCCGTGCGGGTTCTGAGTCTGACACTATCCGTTCCCTAATCTTAAATAAAAGAGTTAAAATGTTTTATCTAGACTTAACTCTAGAACACATCATCAGCTCATTGTAACCTCCCACCGAGGGGCACGAGTATGCGCAGGTTTCCTCACGATGTTTCCTTCACCGTAACAGCGTCGGATTAACGTACATATAATTTTAATCGAAAAGTCATTGGTGCGTAGCGAAATTGATCCTGCACCCTCCAGATCGGAAGGCAACAAAGCACACTAATGAGTGAACGAGATGGTCAGTGAATTCATCTGGTGGTGATACGCCTGACCATGGCAGAATCAGTTTGAAGGAAAGTAATAACAGTTTAAGGCGTCAAAATAGAATTCTCATTGTGTCTGAATTCCTGGCGGTTAAAAGTTTATCATAAAAAAAATAACATTCAAGCCTCCTATACTTTTGCGGTACGTGTCGTGTTTTAAATCAGTTAGGATCATGTATCCAACCACCAAGCTCATTATACGTAAATAGACCAGCGAATGTGAAAACTATGTTAATAAGGCCTTTGCGAGTGAATGTAAGCTTGGAGATAGTATGAAACTTACAACAACTTATATTGTATGTAGGTAATGTTCACAAAGTAAAAAATATGTGGAACTCAGAGTTACTCGTAGTGGCCGGTTTTGTTAGGTTTTATGGTACTGCATATCTCATGCTTCATCAAAATAGAATGTATAATACAAAGATACAAAATATCTGTTTATTGTATTGTATTTTGTCGACCCATTTGGAGTAATGGTTGAGACGTTGGCTACTACGCCAAGAGTTCCAGGTTCGATCACCGGGCAGCACAAACATTTGTGTGCATGAACATGTATGTTTGTAATCGTCTGTGTATTTTCTATGTTATATATGTATGTATTAACAAAAAAAGTATCAGAATATTGCTCAGTTCTTATGTACCCGTAATAAATCTTCCCACTTGGGGCTAGATCACACGTTGTGTAAATGTCAGTGGATACTTATTTATTTATTATTTATGATAACTCTACGGAGGCTCAATGGAAACCGTGTTAGGTTGATGGCTGTACAAATTAAACGACTATCTATGGCAGTTGGAGAAGACGAGTTCTAGAGTGAAGACAACATCTTGGCAAGTTATTCGTAGCACGCTCTCCGGCCCGATGGACTTGCAAAATGTCACTTATGAAGGCTGGATGAGGGAAGTGTAGGACCGAGATAATCGATCCATTGCGGATGACACCATTAGGCGTCATTTATACATAAAAACTTTATGTTTGACTTCTGATACCGACTAAAATGTAAACACGCATAAACAAGCCAAAATCATTACAAAAAACTAAATATGTTCACAAATAGCTGAAGACGCGCAAGGGCGTCAGGGTGGCGGCTGACACACGAAGGTGTCTTAGAAAATATGTTAGCCACCATAGACTAAAGTCACTAAAAGCGAGATACGCAATGAATCTAATAACTGGCGCAAACGGATAGATCTGTGTCCTGCAGTGAACTGCAACAGGTTGAAGAGATTATTCCCTTCTGTGTAGACGCTGCTGAATACAACAGTTTGTATACATATACAATATTTCACACTCTCACACTGTTTATTGATATTAATATACACGGTACGCCTTCAAGCACGAACAAGGAATAGCATGTGTGGCCTAGTATGAAATAAGTGCAATTAAGGTATCAAAGCTGATATTAAACATACTTTTCTTCATGTAATACGTAAAACGTGAACAAAATAATAAAACGATGTCTTAAAACTTCTTATAAATGACATCCGTTTTAATTTAAATATGTCACAGAATAAACTTTGGACAGTTCAATTATAAAACTCAAGAAATGTATCTTGAACACCTGTTCGAGAAATTATAAAGAGCCAAGTATTAACAGGAGTCTTCTCAAAATGAACATTTATAATACATCAAATTCAGAAATGACAATCTGATTACTAAGGAAATAACTCTCGATATCCAATTGAATAGAATTTTACTCATCTGGGGTTCATTCAATACTCGTAGTACCGTGACAATAATTGTCCCTTTTAATTTATTACGGGAGATCGCATTGTTACTAATCAAGTAAATATAAACCTTAAATGTTGTCATGAAAAACTAAATGGAGCAACGTTACCTATTCCTAACCAATTGAATAATTGTGTCACATCACTAATTTTCTCTTCAGCGCTTGGCATTTCAATTGCGCGCGGAAATACTTATATTTTGAACTTATTTTACCTGTGTTTTAATCTTATAAATAAAAGTTATAGATAAAGATCGTTAAAAAATTGTCATGGGCTACTAGTTAAAGTCAAGGAAACTGCCTGTGAAAGAATTATATCACAGCACAAATATATAACAGAATATGACGACCCATGTGGTGTAATGGTCGAGACGTCGGCTACTACACTAAGCGCCTTAGCCCGCAGCTTTTCTCGCGAAAAGTCAGGGTAACACGGTTCCCCCTTCCTGATTAAAAACACAGAACATAATTTAAAACAGAATTTTATTTTAATACTCTGCTGTAAACGATATTATTTATTTTAATTTAGAGATAGAAACTTGTACTAATATTGCGAAGTTTCTATCCCCGGTTTTACGGGCTGGGGGAAGATTAATAAGGCACGTATTTTTCGTTAGTAACAAAGAGTATGTGTACCGAGTTTTAGTTTCCCACCTGAAAAACATCCCAAAGTGGTTTCCAAATATAAGTATACTTATGGCTTCTTTTTTGTCGATCTTTATATTCGAAGCCACAATTTTAATAACCTTGTCTCTAACCGAATATTTCAGAAAAAAACTTGCCTTGGAATAAATATTTTTCCCGGCTCACCCTCCAGATAATTTTAGGTATTCTAAACATTCATTTTATGCTTATGACTTATGCTGAGCCCTTTACCTGATATATGTTTGGGATACGCAAGCGTTGGTGGGATTTTGAGATCGAATGTTAAAGCTAGGTGAATGATCTCAAACTAACCGATTAGCGTTATTTTTTAGTTTTCGCTTAGATTCTTTCTATATGGTTACTTTCACAATTTGCCCGCAAGGTAAACTAAATATTTTATATACTTCTAACAGGTTTTCTTTATAAAGCTGAAGAGTTTGTTTGCTTGAACTCAGAAACAATTATTGGTAAAATTTAAATAGCTTTTCAGTGTTAGACAGCCCATTTATTGAAGTAGGGTATTCGGTAACTCGTAAGTTTCATGGTGATTTTTTCTCAATAACATACTATTGTCCGACCTGTTGTAGTTCTTTCATGGATCAAAGTGCATAAACATTTGGACAACAGTTCTTTTTTCTTATAAACTAGATTAGACATTTCACCGCCATCTCACCTGATAAACAACAAATATACTGAAGATAGATCATACTAAGAACAGCCAACAGGCAAGAATGAACAACTCTTAACTTAAAAATGCCCAGATCATAGGGATATATTTTTGCAGGCAAAGAGTTCCACTGTAACCGTATGCATATGAATGTTGCAACAAAACGATTCATTCTGATTAATGGTAAAATATGCTTAAACCAATAAGGGCAAAGCTCTAATAATGTACGTTTCAAAATCAGTTTTATTATTTTAGATGTTCTTTAAGTAAATATTACGAGTAGATTCAAACCAATGAAAGTGGAACTTCTGTGATCAATGTTCAAAATCATTTTCTTTCATTTGAGAGATTTTGCTGTAGAAATGCAAATTAAAAGGCTAAAATCTCAACATCATAATGAGTGACAGCTTATTGATATGAATCATTTTGGTTGTTATGTAATGACGGGCTCACAGGTCTATGAATCTATCAAAGGCGTTAGACTGCGTTTAACGCAGATCAACGCAGAATTTATGAAATCTGTTATGATAGTACCTATTGCAAGAACTAAAGTAAGTGTTGAAAACAGTGCAAGCTATTCAGATGTCTCTTAGATATGAGCGTGCCTCAAGGTTCTATATTTGGTCCCCTACAGTTTCTTTTATGTATATGTAGATGATTAACATGTGAAGAGAGTAACCGGGTTTCTGATCGGCTCTTTTAGAAGTTACCTGTTTCTTAAAAAATATATTAAAGTATAAACATGTATAGAATTGACGACCCTATGGTGTGATGACAGAGACGTCGGCTACTACACCAAGGGTTCTGAAATTGATCGCGGGGCAGTACAAACATTTGTGTGCATGAACATATTTATTTCGTCTGATTATTTATATGTATAATATGTACGTATTTACAAAAAAAAGTATAAAAGTATGTTTACCCGTTATATTAAACTCATATCACAGGCTTAGGCTTAGTTTGAAGCTAGATGGCGCTGTGTGTATGTTGGTGGATATTTATAGGATAAATTTAATAAAGATATTTTGAATTTAAACTTTTTCAACCAAGAAAAGTACATATTATAATAGTCCTCATTTTATAATCGGTGTTCACTTATTTTACCCAATGTCCAGGTGTTCTGGAAAGAACCTTCGTGATTAAAAAAAAATATTTAAACAACTTGTTTACGAAATTTGTAATTTGTAGTATAAAATAATTCCATCATAACCTTTATTTACGCAGTAGATTTTATTACCTTCAAGGGAAAGTGACCCATAAACGCAATTACATGGACTTCGTAAAGTTTTGGGGTGTTTGATAACATCTCAGTTTACTGGCTTGAAATTATGTCATGGTTCATAAAGTTTACAACTACATAGCAAGTTGAATATGGCCGCAATAAAATACTCGCTATCATGGTACCAACATGAAAAACTTAAATTAAAACATCAGAATTTTAGGGTCGTCTATTTCATCTATGTTGCCTCCTTGTGTGTTTCCCGAGCAATACAACCTGGCCGTCTTCAAGGTAAGAGTAAATAGGCTGTTTCTAGACGGGCATGATCCATCCTCGGCCGCATTGTCACTTACCTATCAGGTGAGATCGCGGTCAATAAATGTCCGTCTAAGAAGAAATAAAAACTCTGTCCCCAGAGCGGTGGACTGTTAGCTAGAACGCTTACTTATTTTATCAACACGTTTCTTTTTCTTATTTTTTGGTAATCATTTATTTAAAAGACCTCTTTGGTGTAAGGGTTGAGACGCTGGCTATTACACAAAGGGTTCCCGGTTCGATACACGGGTAATACAAACATCTGTGTGTATGAACTTGTGTTTGTATTAGTCTAGGAGTTTCTTTGTAAAATATGTACATAATATTAACAAATAAAAGTATGATTATCCGTTATTTAGTACCCATGTTCCAGGCTTAATGCTTAGATTGGGGCTAGATGGCGCTGTTAATGTTGGTAGATATTATTTGTTCTTTGTTTCGAAATCAATCAGCCAAATTAATCATATTTTTTCTATTGAAATACAGAACTCTAAAATGACAAAACAATTTACAAATCAATCAAAGGATTTTTTTTTGCTTTGAAGTACAGACTCATTTACGTTTTGATGTTTTCGTTACTCCCTGTATCGTGATTGGCGTTATAATTTACATCCATTATGCTTGGACGAGCGTTCGATTGTCATTCTTTTACTTCCATATGTTTTTATTGGAGAAGACATTTTTCCGACATGCGAATGTTCATGTTTGTAATTTGCTTTAAGGGAATTCTTTTGTATAATAATGACAAGAAAAATTATCAGTGCTGTTTGTATCGGGGTACACATTTTAAGGGATGGTTTATTCCGTGATTAAAGAAACGTTACAACGTATCTTTCAACGGTTACTAAATATTAACTGCCTTTAACGACGATGAACTATGATTGTCTTAAGTGTGATTGTATCTATTAATAAAATATATTTTATTTTTACTAGTACACCTCTATGATAGGATACATGTCTTCGAAAACACAAAAATAATAATCAGGAAACATTATGCAGCTAGACTTTGTATTTTAACAAAGATTTTTATTCATCCTTTAACAAAAGATATACTCGTAACTGTTTTTCTTATAGTGATGAAAAAATATAATGATTGTTTCCTATACCTACTGAACTCAATTATTGATTTAATAATCATATTGCCCGTAATCAGGCAAAAAAATATAAATAGCGTTATGAGCAATCCCAACAGATATTTTGGTAAGTTCAAAGCTCATTGGTATTACAAAAATTGTGCGAATTTCGGTGATCGGTGAAAATTTTCCGTCCATTACATCCAATTCACAATAATATGATAATTCATAAATAATACGTGTTTGTCTATTGAATTTAATGTCATGAGGTCATGAATGCTGTTAATTAATCGAGAAATGTTTGTTTTGTTTTTGGTAGAGGTTAGCCAATAACCTGTCGATTTTACTATTGACAAATACATGGTAAATCTCAATTGAAATATATATTTTACTTTATTGTAAATCACAAAAATGTATGGATATATTTTTTAATCACATAAAGAATCATTTTTAAATATTTTTACGCCTAAAGTTTTGTCTCATGTACATGTACTAGGTGGCAGACTTTGTCTGGCTGAGTCGTCTAGGTAGGTACTAACGTAGTGACAGATCATCATCTGCTCATAAACGTCCCCACCGAGGGGCACGAGCCTACCCGTATAGGGTGATTAAGCATTAGTCGTCCACGCGGGCCCAGTGCGGGTTGGACGACTTCACGCACAACCATTGATCCTCTCGTGCGCAGGTTTCCTCACATATTGGTACGTGGCGGGATTTGAACCTCAGTCCTCCCGGTAGGAGGGCAACAGTCCACACCATTGAGCCACCGACGCTTTGCCATTGAGCCAGTAACGGATATCGCCCCGTAAAATAGGAGTCTTTTGCACGTCTGTGTTTCGGGATCATAGCACCGTGGCTAGTAAAATGTCCGGCTATGAGAGGAGATAACATCTGTCATCTCGGGTGACGGGGACAGGGCAATGTTGACGGAAAAGAATGATTACCTGCTATTATAAGTTTCCTACAACACTGCATCTGTCATGGTCAGGCGTAACACTTACCAACAGGCGTGCGAATTAAACGACTCGTTCCCGCAATGTCAAAAAAAATACATTTCCACCATACTTATAGTCAATCCATCGAACTAGTTGAGGTATTCAAATACCTACATTTGTTCAGCAAAATATTAAATTGTGTTGATATTTTAACATTGTCCGTGACTTGTTTCGCTCGCTTGGGGAATTCACCGAATTCATGTTTTTATCATATCCCCGCGACATATACTAAAGACGTATCCATTCTTCTATTCGTAAATTATATTTGTGCCACCTTTTCAAGGAAAACGCGAATAGAGAGATTCAAATTACACGCAAAGAATCCCGCATTCTGTATAAATCGTGTAATCGTCAGCACGAGGCAATACCTCCAAGGGAAAAGGCTCAAAAGGGAATCGAAAAATAGGGAGCGCATGTCGATTTCTACATTTAAATTACTAATGAATAAAAGATGACAGTAACATATTGTTCCGCCAAAATGGCGACATAAAATGATGACACGTGTAAAATATTAAAGGTCCTGGCATTTGGTTTAATTATTTGTATGTCCTCATTAGAAGGCAAAGTATCAAAGCATCCTAATTTTATTATTGTTTTTAGAGTTATGAATATTACAGAACACCTTAATCACTCACTTCAACTTATCGCAGTCCACTGCTCGACACAGATTTACACATTTTTCTGAACATTTCCTCCGTTTTCTTCATCCAACCACAACCAGTCGTCGGTCCGTGGGGTAAGTTAAGAAAGAAAGAAAGAAAGAAAAAAATCTTTATTCAAATAAATCTGTTACAGATACTTTTGAATCGTCAAGTGTTATATTATCATTATTTTGTGACTCTACACCGGTTCGGAATAAGTAGGATCTTCGAGAAGAGCCGGCAAGAAACTCGAGTTACTCTTTTAATCTTTTTATATCAGTGGTTACAGTTTTGTCATTTACCTACACATAGATTTACAATAATTTATTACAAAGATTTTGTAACTGGAACACTAAGTGCAAGACCACACATTTTTATCCGATAAATATTCTTCTATTGTATAGTAACCTTTTTTCATGAGGGTTTTTTTAATCTTTAATTTAAACTGGTGAAAAGGCAATTCGGCAAGATTTTGTGGTATTTTATTAAAGAATGTTATGCCTCTTCCAACAAATGATTTTCCTACTTTCTCATTAATGCCAAAAGAACAATTAAAACTAAACCACAGTTTTGGTACTATTATCAAGGTGCAAAGTGTAGTGTACCAGTTCTCTACATCACTTTCGCGGTTGACTAAATAGGACATTGAAAGACACGCCATGGGTAGAGTTTCCTTATTACTGTAAAATAAAATCAGTGTCGGCATCAGATGGCAATTGTTTTCGATGATGATGCAATTATCTGGCTAAGGTTCAAATGACGTCAAGACTTTTTTTATATAGCAAATAAGAATACGGTTCACCTGATGGAAAGTGTTACCGCCGCCCATGGACATTTGCAACGTGATAGACTGCATGATATTAAGTTAGTATTCAATTCACATAATGTCAACTCCTTTGTACAACTTAGCAGAAAACATTACCAGGCCGCAGTGCGATCAAAAATAAATAAATATCTACATTCACACAGCGCCATCCAGCCCCAAGTTATGCGAGAAGCTTTGTATCGCGGCACGGGTGCTAAACAACTGATAAACATACTTATCGACTTTTTTTGTAAATACATACATATTATACACAGAAAACACCCAGACCAATACAAAACACATGTTAATGCTCACAAATGTGTGTACTGCTCGGGGGTCGAACCCGAAACCCTTTGTATATTAGCCGACGTCTCAACCGCTACACTAAACACGTCGTCAAAAATATATCAATTTTATCTGGAACATTCCCAAAGTTAAGGTTTGCGACCCCCTTCCCACAAATGACAAAGGGCACCATTCTTTTGTACAAAATAATGCCGAATCATGAATGACCGAGTAAAGATTGCCAGAAAATATTATAAGAACACGGGTCGCTATCAACTTTCTTTAGTGCTGATTTTATTTCACACAACGCATAGTATAACAGATAGCTGTGCCCCGCGGTATTACCCGCGGTTAAACATATTCTTTTTTTTTATTCAACAGGAGGCAAACGAGCATACGGTTCACCTGATGGTAAGTGATACCGCGACATTTGCAAGACCACAGGTCCCAGAAATGCGTTGCCGGCCCTTTAAAAGTGTGTACGCTCTTTTTTGAAGGACGCCAGATCGTATCGCACAGGAAATATTTCCAGGGGAAGTTCATTCCACAGTTTTGTAATACTAGTACGTGACAGAAAATGACGACATGTTCGAACTGTGGACGACCTCCAATCATCCAGGTGGTGAGGATGAAATTTGGAGTTCCTCCGAGATGTACGGTGGTGGTACTTAGCACTATCCGTGATACAAGCTTATTTGTTTATCCAGAGTGTCAGTTAACTTCATATCAAATAATAATATTGGTTTGTTAAGTCACATTAAAGCACGCTGACCAAGCGCCGCGCGGATCAACATTTCTTTAGTTTTGTAAATATTTTCGAAAATAAAAGTAGCCTATGTTTTTGCTTATTACATCATGTGGGAAATAATACAATTATTAGATTAAATGTTAATGTCTGTTTATTGCACGATAGTCTAGTGTTACAACCAAAAAGACTTGACAAGTTCAAACCATAGAACACTATACTTTTTAATTCTTGTGAGGGCGAGGTTTACTTTCTCCCAATATCCTCTCTTAAACCTAAGCCCATCTTGGTTGAACAATAAGCCGGCTTGGAGTATATCGTTGCTTTCGTGAGACCATGTCGATGTGTTTCATCCTGGAATGATAACCACCTGTACCTGAAAGTTTTATAGAACTTTGATTATCACTGTAAATGATCATAGCTTTATTCTTCACATGTGGCCAAAACCGTTCTTGAAATTGCTTCAGTCATAAAGCTCCTTGTACACACGTTGACAGTGACATGCACTCTGTTTCCGTTGAGCACTTAGTAGCCATTGGTTGTCTCCTTGAATTCAAACCATACTTTCTTTGATCCAAGTATATTACTCCTCTCTTCTTGCTCTTCTTATCTCTTCTCTTCCTTGGAGCCTGCGTAGCGCACATGAAAATTATTACCTTGCACATATTTTCTGATGTGACCTCATTGTGTATTTCTTTGAATATTTTCATCATCATCGACGTTATCGTCTATATCGGGATAATATGTTTCATCATCAGTTCTCCTATTCATCACACAACTATCAAATGAAGTATCATTACTCGATGACGAAATGAAGTCCCGTGTAATGAAGGCCTATCATCAACATTTGTTGTGTCTCTGTCTTCTACTAACAAACTGTGTGCGTCACATCTATAATTTTCTTTAGAAATAGGGATAGTAGCATGTTGTGCCACTGACGTAGATTTTTTCGGAGTGATATTACAATGTCATTACATTTTTCGAGGAATGTTGCATCTCTACTAATCACTACTTCCCTACAAACTGTATCAAAAAATCTATATCCCTTTGTTTCTCACAGTAACCTATGAACACTAGTTCACGATTTACGATCCCATTTTAAACGATTTTGCTTAGGAACATGTACCATAGCCTTGGAATCAAATATCTTAAATGTGAAATGTTTGGCTTCATACCAGTCCACTTTTCATACGTGTTACCAACTTGTGATGGAGATCTGTTGATCACATAGGCTGCAGTAGCAACTGCCTCGGCCACAAATATTTTTGCAGTTTTGCTTCAAAACAGCATGCACCACGTTCCACCAGCGATCTGTTCATTCTTTCCGCTAGCTCATTTTGCTCTGGCGTATACGGATGCTGTAGTCTGATGTTTGATGCCTGAAGCTGCTAGAAAATTAGATAAATCTTTATTACAAAATTCTTTCCATTGTCGCTTCTTAGATTTGAATTTTCTTTCCTAGTTCATTCTCAACTTCAATCTTAAATTTCTCAAACACCGATTTAATATCCATTTTATTCTTAAGAAAGTAAACATATACTTTGCGTGAGTAATTATCTATGAATGTTATGAAATTCTTTCCACCACCAGCGGACAGAGTCTCCATCGGACCACATAGATCTGTATGAATTATCTCAAGCAATTTGTTTGCTCTAGAACCGGAAATTGGAAACGGTAATCGTGTTTGTTTTGCTTCACAACATGGTATGCAGACAGTAGTAACCTCTTTGTTACTTATAGCAATACCCTCAGCACATAACTCTAATCTCTTTACATCAGCCATATTCAAATGCCCCATTCTCTTATGCCATGTAGTTAAATCTGACTTACTTTCACTTATCGCAGCATATGCATTACCAGTAACTATATCGAGTTTGTACATGTTATTGGTCATTTTCGCCGTTGCCACCAAAATCTTATTGACATTCTAAATTTACATCCAGTGTGGTGAATTCCACTTTACAACCACTCTTTGTCAATTGACTGACCGATAGCAGGTTTGGCACTCAGGAATAAATAAAACTTTTCTTACCTGGATTTTACAATCAGTTCTATTTATTGGGTTTGTATATTTACTTTACCCATACTTTGCACCGAGACTGCATCACTGTTTGCACCATTATTTTCTGAATCGGAGAGTGTGTATATCATACATCCAGTCTCAACATCTTATCATGTGCATTGTAGCGCCTGAGTCAATATACCAATCAACCTTATTCAATATACCGTATGCTGAAAAAATTGCCGAAAAATTGTGCTGACTAGTTTTTTCCGAGTCCGTTTTTTGCAATTTGCACTGATTTTTAAAATGTCCATATTTGTTACAATTGTAACAACGCGGGTCCTTTTCTTTTAGCTTTGTACAAATTTTATTAGAAGTGTGTTTCTTCTTTATAAAAAATGATCATCATCTAACAGCAAAAAAGTTCTGTACAAATCGATCCAGAAATTCAAGATATATTTTTCTGTTAATGACAATCTGTTCATAATTTATACGTCCATGCTCGTATATAAGTGAATCGTTTCACATGAAAAAATATAATAATATAAAACACGTGCTTATTGTTTTATATGTTATATTTTATTTAAAATAAAAATCAATGAAACATTTTCTGTAATAATATAATTTTTCTTTCCTTCCTAGGGTACCAGTAGTAAGTTACCAGTACAAAAGATGCCGAACGTAAAACAATTTAACCGTTACTTTGTTTGCGCGACCTCGTAAATAGTTTACTTTTGCTCGAAAAGTGTTAAACTTGAATATAATTAACAATAAATGGACCCCTGGGCAGTACAAACATTTGTGTGCATGAAAATGTCTGTATTGGTCTGGGTATTTACAAAAAAATATATATTATCATCGGAAAATAATAATTCCATAAATTATTTACCGGTGACATATTATTATTATATAAGTGTGTTAATCAGTTGTTGAGTACCCATAATACAAGCTTCACGCTTAAGCTGGGGCTAGATTGTGTTGTGAATGTTAGTGGATATTTATATTTATATCCTTATAAGATCACTACCTACCGCTTTATCCTAGATGATAACAAAATTCTTAAAATTACTATTTACTGGCTCCTTAATTAAATTGTCTTCTACAAACTCATTTAAAATTGAACGTGCCATTCTTCCACAGAATTCTTCCAATGCAAGATAAACAACCTCGTAATTATCCGCTGCAGGCTACCTTTCAATATTCAAATCAAATCAAAGGCACAATGAACCATCCAAATTTGATGGTCGAATCCTTCAGTTTGCCTAGATAATGAACCATTCTTAATTATCTTCTGTTACTGTGCCGCAGATATTCTAGATTCACAGACGGTACTCGTGTTAGCGCAGTTTGAACATTGTTTTAGCGGCAAGCAAATTTGGTTCGTCAGTGGTTCAATGGTGTGGACTGTTGCCCTCCTACCGGGAGGGCTGAGGTTCAAATCCCGCCACGTACCAATGTTTTTTCGAATTTTCAAAAGTATATGTACGTTATCCAACGCTCTTACCACAGTAGACAGACAGTAAAACATCTTCATACAAACGTGCCGCTCTCGGTTTGAATGTGACCGTGCGCGCCGCGCGCCGTGTCTGCACGCGATTTCACGCACACGCTAGTATCATATATGGGAATTTGGTGGTGGCAGTACGGGCTGTGCCACGTGACTGTGAGCACGCGCGAGTTACGCTCGCATTTGTCAACTTTCGCCGGCCACTCACCATAATATTAATTATTGAGAGTATCATGACCTCAAAAAGGGCAAAAAAATATTGTAGTGTTTTCGGGTGCCTCAATAACGATTTCGCAAACCCGGACTTATGATTCTTCTTAGTTCCTACTGAACCAGATTATTGGAAAATGCGATATTTGTATTGTTTATTTCAAAGTTTATTTCTTTTATTAAGAGCGTAGCCGAGTCGCATTTTCCTATAAAAATTCCCAAATTATTTTCTGAATACTATGTTTAGAGCTTAGCTTACTTGTTTTAAGAAGCCTAGTTTTACTATAAAACAGGATTGAGTACGAAATATCGTTAAGGTAAACGTATTTGTCGCGTATAGTGTAATAAGGGCAATTTCACAATATTAATATAGCATATTACAATTATATATTTTTTTCTATTGTCTTATGTGTTGGTTGATCCAAATATGGCGTCTTATGTAATCATAACATATTAACTTAATTAAATTCTAATAAGATGGGGTCTGATATGTAGTTACGAATGTCGTGTGGTACGCCCTTTCGAAAAGCCATTGTATCGAAAATCGCCCAATCTAATGACGGCGTCGCGAACACGCTGTCTAGAAATACTATTTTGTATGTAGTACGCTAGATCGATAGTAACGGTTTCGAATTCCATTGTTATTACTGGAGTCCTTGTTCAAATTTGTCGTTAAATGGGAATCAAGCTTACTTTCCTTACTAACTTTCCTATTTATAATATTAGTAAGGATTTAGATCAAGTGCTGCTTGGTCGAAAATATTAAAAGTGACAACCCTGGGGATCAACGCAAGAGTAGACAAATAACTCGGCGAAGGCCTTAGATAACCTACTGTTCTGTGTCTACTGTGCTCTTACGGTGAAAGAAAAACATCGTGAGGATACCTACGCACGCCTGCGAAGAGATGCAAAGGTTGAGCATGAAATCGTCCAACCCGCACTGGGCCCGCGTGGACCACTACGGCCTAAACACTTATACGGTAGCTCGTGCCCTCGGCGGGGACGTTTAATGAGTTGATGATGATTAAGCAATTTGGTTAGTCTTTTGCGAGGAGCGTTGGGTTATAGATCCAGAGGCCGTGGGTTGAATCACACGAGGAAACTGCAGAGTCACTTTGTACGATTTTCCTCTTAGATTAGGAAGTTGCAGCGTTAATTACCAGATTGTCTATAAATTAAATTAACACCATCAAGCCTCATCGGGCTTACGTGGTACTCGTAAGTTACAGCCAAATCTCCCCTCGCTATACTGTGGAATGAAGGTGATATAAAATATGCTTTTTGGTACATCTGTGTGGGTATTTCCATTAAAATAAAACCAACCACATAACACTTTTCATGTAATTGTTTTCATTGATTCTAATTGACATTCAGTGTGTGTGTCCATTTATGAAACCGACAAATTTATAATACAATAACATTGTTGTGTGTTATTCAAACAAAGATTATACTCGAAGCCAGAAAATGCTTGCTGTTTAAATTAATATGAAGATCTTTATTTTCGTGTATTTTAAAATAACCGAATATAATACAGTGCATACCAATTTTTGATTTTATTTTATTTGAACATAATATACAACACTTTTATTTGAAGCTTCATAGATTGCAAATCCCAATGTTAGGTATTGCGTTTTATTCAAGTTTAACTGTTAAAATTTGCATAGTTATTCGCTGCAAAACTTTTTATGTAAGCACTATTTCCGATCAACGACTATGTATCAAAATGCATACCAAGCGATTCATCTGTATTGAACTCTGCACCCACGCCAACCGAGCTTTATATCCAAAAAACTTGAACTCCAATTGATCATGTATTATTTACGGATACATTTTTATTACAAACAGAACTATTTATAGCATCAAAGTTTATCTATATATTAAAAGAATTTACTTAAAGGCAAGTAGCTGAAAAAATCTTACAAATCAATTCAAATAATGCCAACCGAGTCGGACTCGCACGTGGAGGTACGAAAGCTTTAATATGAAAAATAGTGTTCACCGTTTTGATGACGTATAAAAAAAACACACACCAGAAATCGTTTCAAACTAAATTTCGTTGTTAGATTTTATGTCATGTACATCATACTTTTTTTTATATCAACCTCATAGTTAGAAATTAGAGGGGGGGACACACTTTTTCAACTTTGGAAGTGTCTCTCGCGCAAACATTCAATTTATAAAAAAATGTATTAGAAACCTCAATACCATTTAAGATCTACACATTACCCCACAAGTGGAAGTACGATGAAAAAATTTTTTTGACTTTCAGTTAATGGATGGGAACCCCAAATAATTTTTTTTATTCATGTTTCTTATTAAATACCTTATAGCGGTCACAAAAATTACATATACGTACAAAAGTTGAATAGTGTAGTTATAGTTTCGAAAAAAAAGGNTTTCTATTGTCTTATGTGTTGGTTGATCCAAATATGGCGTCTTATGTAATCATAACATATTAACTTAATTAAATTCTAATAAGATGGGGTCTGATATGTAGTTACGAATGTCGTGGTACGCCCTTTCGAAAAGCCATTGTATCGAAAATCGCCCAATCTAATGACGGCGTCGCGAACACGCTGTCTAGAAATACTATTTTGTATGTAGTACGCTAGATCGATAGTAACGGTTTCGAATTCCATTGTTATTACTGGAGTCCTTGTTCAAATTTGTCGTTAAATGGGAATCAAGCTTACTTTCCTTACTAACTTTCCTATTTATAATATTAGTAAGGATTTAGATCAAGTGCTGCTTGGTCGAAAATATTAAAAGTGACAACCCTGGGGATCAACGCAAGAGTAGACAAATAACTCGGCGAAGGCCTTAGATAACCTACTGTTCTGTGTCTACTGTGCTCTTACGGTGAAAGAAAACATCGTGAGGATACCTACGCACGCCTGCGAAGAGATGCAAAGGTTGAGCGTGAAATCGTCCAACCCGCACTGGGCCCGCGTGGACCACAACGGCCTAAACACCTTATACGAGTAGGCTGGTGCCCCTCGGCGGGGACGTTTAATGAGTTGATGATAAAGCAAATTTGGTTAGTCTTTTGCGAGGAGCGTTGGGTTATAGATCCAGAGGCCGTGGGTTTGAATCACACGGAGGAAACTGCATAGTCACTTTGTACGATTTTTCCTCTTAGATTAGGAAGTTGCAGCGTTAATTACCAGATTGTCTAAAATTAAATTTAACACCCATCAAGCCTCATCGGGCTTACGTGGTACTCGTAAGTTACAGCCAAATCTCCCCATCGCTATACTGTGGAATGAAGGTGATATAAAATATGCTTTTTTGGTACATCTGTGTGGGTATGTTCCATTAAAATAAAACCAACCACATAACACTTTTCATGTAATTGTGTTTCATTGATTCTAATTGACATTCAGTGTGTGTGTCTCATTTATGAAACCAACAAAGTTTATAATACAATAACATTGTGTGTGTTATTCAAACAAAGGATTATACTCGAAGCCAGAAAATGCCTTGCTGTTTAAATTAATATGAAGATCTTTTATTTTCGTGTATTTTAAAATAACCGAATATAATACAGTGCATACCAATTTTTGATTTTATTTTATTTGAACATTAATATAACAACACTTTTATTTGAAAGCTTCATAGATTGCAAATCCCAATGTTAGAGTATTGCGTTTTATTCAAGTTTAACTGTTAAAATTTGCATCAGTTATTCGCTGCAAAACTTTGTTATGTAAGCACTATTTCCGATCACAACGACTATGTATCAAAATGCATACCAAGCGATTCATCTGTATTTGAACTCTGCACCCACGCCAACCGAGCTTTATATCCAAAGAAACTTACTCCAATTGATCATGTATTATTTACGGATACATTTTTATACAAACAGAACTTATTTTAGCATCAAAGTTATATCTATATATTTAAAAGAATTTACTTAAAGGGCAAGTAGCTGAAAAAAATCTTACAAATTCAATTCTAAATAATTGGCCAAGCGCGAGTCGGACTCGCACGTGGAGGGTTCCGCAGCAGCAAGTAATATAAATTAAAATATTTTTTATTTACTTAGGCATTTACGAAAGCTTTAATATGAAAAAATAGTGGTTCACCGTTTATGACGTATAAAAAAAACTAGACACCTGAAATCGTTCAAACTAAATTTCGTTGTTAGATTTTATGGTCATGTACATCATATACTATTTTTTATATCAACCGCATAGTTTAGAAATTAGAGGGGGGGGGGGACACACTTTTTTCAACTTTGGAAGTGTCTCTCGCGCAAGCATTTCAATTTATAAAAAAATAATATTAGAAACCTCAATACCATTTTTTAAGATCTACACATTGAAACCCCACATGTGGGAGTACAATGAAAAAAATTTTTTGACTTTCAGTTCAATGGATGGGGAACCCCAAAATAATTTTTTTTTCATGTTTCTTATTCAAACCTTATAGCGGGTCACAAAATACATATACGTACAAAGTTTGAATAATGTAGTGCTTATAGTTTCGGAGAAAAAAGGGGTTGTGTTATTCGGACGGACGGACAGACAGACAGACTTGACGAATCTAAGGGTTCCGTTTTTCGCCATTTGGATAAGGAACCCTAAAAAACAGAAGAAGATATATAATTACATACAACAAACCAATCAACCCAAAATCTAAATACAATGAGATGCGTTTTGTGAGGTCTTTTTTGGAAGGCTGTAGTATCACTCGTTGGTAAAGGGAATGTATGATGAATAATTAATCATCATCATCAGATTATTTATACTTCCCCGCCGAGGGGCACGACTCTACCCGTAAAGGATGTATAGGCCTAAGTCGAACTCGCGGGCCCGGTGTGGATGAGTCGACTTCACGCACAACAACCTTTGAATCTCATTGTAGTCGTACGCAGGATTCTCCATGATGTTTTCCTTCACCCCTAAGAGCGTCAGATAAACGTACATATAATTTCGACAATTCGAAAATACATTGGTACGTGGCGAGATTTGATCCTGCACCCTCGAGGTCGGAAGGGGACAGTCCATACCAATAAGCCACCTGCAGTCCTTTGAATCTATACTAATAAATAAAGCTGAAGAGTTTGTTTGTTTGTTTGAACGCGCTAATCTCAGGAACTACTGATTCGATTTGAAAAATTCTTTCAGTGTTAGATAGCTTATTTATTGAGGAAGGCTATATGCTATATATCATCACGCTACGAGTAATAGAAGCGGAGCAGCAATGAAGAATGTTTCAAAATCGGGGGTATTTTTTCATACTTGGAGCTTCCGCTGCGTACGCTGCGTAAACGGTTAAAGTTACACAAAAGTCATGTATGAGAGTATTGTTCTGCTTTTAATGGTCTACAAAAAAGTCCGCGACAGCATATGTCTATCTTTTAAGGTTAGCTCACTATAACATATATTTTGCTAAAAAAAATTCTGAAATTGACCCCGAAACCTTCAAAGTTGGAGGGAGGGAAAATCGTATGTATAGTGATAAATGCAAGTACCGTGTTATCCCGAATTTAATGCGAGCGAAGCCGCGGGCAAAAGCTAGTGATAAATAATTGGCAAAAAAATATTTCCATTTTAATTATTTTATCCTAATTATACATTGGTGCATTCTTCCCGTAGGTTTTGGGAGAAAACATCTTGTAGAACCCTATGACTTTGATATTAATAATGAATAAAACGCAAAGGTTCCTTATCACTGACCATAGGTTATGAATTTTTCGCCAGTACATTCGACTTTGTTTTCGATTTGTCGTTCGTACATTCGTTTCTGACAGAAAACACTTGCAGTTTACCAGACCACAAAAGTAAATATTAAACTACTGCAAAAATATTTCTTCATTTCACAAACGCTACAATTTTCCAGTGAAGGCTGCGTAACGCGAAATCACTTCACTGGGATCGAGCACATTTTTTTAAATGCATTAAACTCCAATACCGAGTATAATGCCTTTGAAAAAGAAAAATATCAAGGAATAAATACGATTTTACTTTTGTATTTTTATAAAAATGAAATCGTTTTTATTCTAAATATTTTTTTCACATATTTTAAATTGTTTGAAGATAAGTGAATGCCTGGGAGACATTTTATGATAGAAATGTATCTCTATTCAAGCCCAGTTTTATTCGAGTGCTCAGTAAAGTTGTAATATCAATTCAATTTATTACCTTTTGTGTGAATAAACTGAGTAATGCAACTGTGATTACTTACACTTGATAATGATTATTATTATTATTATTAAGGAATTTTTATTCACTGCACAACTGATCTAAAAAGAGCAGCAGCCCAAAAAATATTTATGTGTGGGTTTTTTATGTTATGAGTGTACAGGACGATCAGGACGGTCACCTGATGGTAAGTGATACGCCTGACCATGCGGCATTGAAGGAGACCAACAACTGATAGATAGTTATTTTTCAATGCTGCACTGCGCCTGACACCAGAGACAACAGATGTTAGGTCTCTTATACTACAGCTACAGCAGCTACAGTGCCCTCAACCCGAAAAACAAAAGTGCATAACACTCCTGTTTCACGGGACGATATCTGGCACTGCGATGGTACCTACCTAAACGATCAGTCTCGAGTGTACCACCTAGCAAAGTCGTATTAGCATTTCGTTGAAATACACAATCATTAAATTCATGGCCAACGTAGTCTCAGAAATATCCACCTATAAAATGTTCATTTATAGCAATGGTGATACACACAAAATGCTCCATGAATTTATTGAACTCCATTTATGTACGTTGCCGTGTTACTTTAACGCCCTCCGACAAGTTTTTGAAGTTTACATTCCAGTAAAAGTATAAAAGCCTCACTGTAATTTACGCGAAAAGCTGTGCCCAATGTGTTCCATGAAGGACTTATTTGGGCTAAATTGGCAACTCTTTAAGGAGGCTAGGGTCCCAAGTAGGAAGCATGAAAAGTATGTTTATATATGAAAAGATCGATAGATGAAAAGGATTCTAGAAAAGTTGCTTCTTACATCTTGGACTATTGCGTGGGCTTTTATGTCTGATTTCATGGTCGTCAGTATTAGTGTATCATATATTGGATAATACACAATGGTAGCAGCTGGTGACATATAAAAAGTATATCCCTAAAGAAACTGTCATTCATACATCACATGGATCATCCTATGTTAAACGGATTATCCTCAACCCTAGCATGATGTTTTTATTCATTTATACGGCATTTTTTGTTTAATTCAGGAAATTAACACGAAATACTGAATATGTATTTCATAATTTCCATACTATGATCAAATATCACTTGTCCACGATTAAGTACATTGTAAAATTGTTTTGGTAAAAACAGTGACATTCACTTTGAAATTATGAATACGTTACGTAAATACTTACAAAGACTCCATAGGTAATGGTAAATATGTAGTGTATGAGTGTGTATGTAGGCATGTGTGTGTGGTGTGGTGGGTGGTGTGTGTGGGTGGATGATGTGTATGTGTGTAGAGCGTGAGTAGTACAATTCAATTTTAAATATTTTAATTATATGTTAATTGTATACAAGTATTTCTTAAATTTAAGGCATTTATGACACTAGATTTTCTATAAGACACAATTTTTCTATTGTGTCTGGATTCCGAGCAAATAATCGAATAATTGTTGGTAAACCACAAAACTAAAATATCAAATTTCAGGCAGTAACTCAAACCGGACCGATGTGATTTTGGCTACATTTCAACAGCTGGCTCATAATGGCTGGACTAAATAGCCTAATTTAACACCCTCACCCATCAAGCAGCCACGTAAGCCATACCTACCTAGTTAACATTTTTTTTTTCTGATGGGCTTACTCTTGAGCACAGACTATCCTAATTTAGCATGTATAGTATAGTGATGACCCATTTGGTATAATGATTGAGATTAGGGTTTCTCTTCGAGAATTCTCGAACCGAGAATTCCCGGGAAATTTTGCCTTACTCGAGACGAGAAAAAAGTGGTCGAGAAATCGAGAAATTCAGTCAAAAAATTAAAAACTTGATAACGCGCTTGCGTTCTCGTTGCGGCTCTGCCACGCGTCGTGCGAAATTAAATGAAATAATTTGTCCTATTAGAGGAGGGCACCGAAATTTGATATTTCACACGGTCGTTGTAATTATTAAGATTTGAGTTCCTCTCAGGAAGACCCAGCTAATTACGTTTCTGAAAAACGTTTCTAATACGTTATACTAGAGTACATAATAGAAAACGAACGTGTTTTCTCCTTGTCTGGAAACTTTGTGACAAAAATACGAAACCGATTGTCAGATGATGCTATAAATGCCCTTGTATTTTTAAAGGCTTATTTTCTTAATGATAACGTGACATCGTGGGTTAGCTTTTGAAGCAGTTTCCGCTTTAAATTGTGATTGTAATTGGTCTTAAGATTTTTAATGATTTATTAGATTTTTATTCTAACTTACGTAAAGAAAAGACTCCATTTACTTATAACAAATATTGAAAAGTTGATACAAAGACTAAACTAAGGAACATGTACCTTACTGTTACTCGTAATTATTAAGCTAGTCTGATTGTTATTTTTTATAAGGAATTAAACTGTCGTTTTATGCTACGTAATTGAAAAGTTTGTAGTACAGACTGAGACTAAAATAAATTATTTAGTATGTAAGGTACTAAGTTTCATTGTGGTGACATGATGACATTGTGTTTTTAGAAGATATTTTATTTGTTTTCTTTTTCAAAGAAAAAGACTATTTAGTATATTTGTTTGTAGAAACTAGAAATAATGATAAGAAGATCTCGCTAGAGTTTTTTCGCTTAATTAAAGTTTTCTATAGTTAAATTAAACTCACATGAAACTAAAAATAAACGTTGGTCATTGATAAATGTTGAATATTGCATAAAAAGTATAGTTTTATTGTTAAATCAAATATGTTTTGAGCTTTTTAATATTTCTCGACAACCCGAGAATTCCCGGGAAATAGTGGTCGAGAATTCTCGTGCTCCGAGAAATAAAAAAGGTCGAGAAATGAGAAACCCTAGTTGAGATGTCGGCTACTATACCAAGGGTTCAATCCCCGGGCAGAGCAAAAATGTATGTGCATGAGCATGTTTGTTTGTATTGGTCTGGATGTTTTCTATGTATGATTTGTGTGTATTAACAAAAGAAAGTATGTAATTATGTGTATCCGGCTTCACACTCGAGGCTAGATGGCGCTGTGTAAATGTCAGTGGATATTTACTAGTGCTATGATTTCATTTATTTTCAATATCTTTTTATTTTTATGTTATTTTAATTTTAAGGAAAAGTGTGTCGTTTGGATTTTATACATTAACGCATTGGGCTTAATGTGTAATAACTTCCACGCAAACCGATCCCTGGCAGTCAACATCCATCTGCTATATATATATATGTTGCTATATATGGATCCCAGCATAACTATAGCTTGGGCCGTATCCACAGTATATACATTCGGTCACCCATACAATTTTAAAACCAATGCAACACTTGTTTCATCATCAGCTCATTAAACGTATCCACCGAGGGGCCGAGCACGAGCCTCCCCCTATAGAGTGATTATGCCATAGTCGTCCACGCTGGCCCATTGCGGATTGGCCGACTTCATGTTGAAACTTTATAGGGTAATTTCGCAAATTCGAAAACATTGGTACGTGGTGGGATTTGAACCTGCGCCCTCTCGATCGAAAGGCAACAGTCCACACCATTCCACCAACGTAACTATCAATCGAACGCACAAGCCGCTAAACCATAAAGCCGTACATGTTCTGTATCAAACTTTAATTATGATTTTATTCACCCTACATCCATAATTATCACGAAACATATGTATGAATAACTTTAACAAAACCTTTTGCGTGTTTGCAATTAAAATTAGTTTCATGGCAATAAAAACTCGCTCTAATATTTCAAGTGTTTCACCCTCGGGAAATATACATATGAGTAGTTACTGATAAGATTGATATTGGAGCATAAAGTCGTATTTCAAATCAAGCTTATAGGATGGTCGTAAATGAAAGGACCTTTAAATTCAATCTAGATAAGGAAGTTAGTGCGTATCATATCCAAATGCGGGGTTAGACCCTTCTACTTAATGTGGTATTTTCCTTAAGTGTAGCGCAAGGTCGAAATGGGATATATTGGATCTAAGCCTACTCGTAAAACACAGCGAAACACTTTTTTAATATATGCAAACTGTCATAATCAAAAACAAATACAATCAACTTGCTTGTTTTGTGATTTGAAAAGTGATTGTTAATGTGACAAATAGATCTTAAATTAAAAAATATCCACTGACATTCACACAGCACCATCTAGCCACTACTAAGCATCTAGCTACTAAGCATAAGCTTGTAATACGGATACTAAACAACGGATAACATATTACATACTTTTTTTAAATACATACATATTATACATAGAAACCCAGACCAATACAAACAGACATGTTCACGCACTCAAATGTTTGTACTGCCCGGGGATCGAACCCGGAACCTTTGTGTAATAGCCAAAGTCACAACCATTACAACAAATAGGTCGGCGCATTGGGTTGGGCATGATTTTATGAATCCATGTTGTGCATTTCATTTGAACGATCTATATTCAAACTCAGCAGCAAACAGTGCAAGAAAACTTTTAAAATATGCTCGGAGCAAAACTTTAGAACACGTACAAAGCATAAATCAGTTCTTTTTGCTCTGTAAAAGAATTCCGATATATTCGATAGATCTTTCCAGAACTTTTGAGTAAAATGTCGTCAATCGAAGCATGAAGGTACTGCTCGGAAACGAAATTTCTTGCAATGTGAGTTTCCACACATGAACCATCCGCACGTAAAAATTTACGTATCATTTTATATTATGTGATTCAAGTGGAACGGGTTGCTTAAGAGTGCATTTATGAAGATTGTTCTTTTGAGAAAATTCAAATGTTTCTAAATTAAATACAGTCAATGTAAGAGAACTTACATCTGAACGACTTTGCAGTTTATTTATTGTATAAGAAAAGTAACATTTATCATTCTTTAAAAACCTACTGTAGAACATAGGTCTACATCATCATCATTAAAGCCTAATTTACACTACTGAAAGAAGGTCTCTTCAATTATTTCCACGCGGTCCGTTCTAAGTGCCGGATTAGCCATAAGCAAGAGTAGCAAATGCTACGAGCCCCGGGCCCCCACCACAAGTAGAATACACGTGTTCGACCGCATCAAATAATTAATAATAATAAAATTAAAAGGAGCGTAAATTAACTTGCACGCCTTAAGCGTGCTTGTGTAGAAAATATCTAAACTCTATTGCTTCACGGTAAATCCTAAAAATTAGTACCTAGAACTTTATAACGTAAATTTTGATTATATTTGACAAATTTAGGAAAGTTCTACCCTTCAAACGGCTAGATTGTACCCTAAACTAGAGATCCCGAAACAAAACCAGGGGCCCCTCGACAAAATTTGCTACAAGCCCCGCGCTGTCTTAATCTGGCACTGACAGATTCTTAGCAGTAGGGCGTCGACCTGCGCTTCTTTGAATTTACAAAAGAAACTCGTCATTGTTCAAATTCGTGGATCTACGTCTCATCGGGGACGCATTGCGATAATTCAATAATTGAAAATTTAAGAATTATGAAGGAAAATTTTAAAAATATTTATTTCAAGCATAGCTAGTTACATAAAAGTAAAAAAAAAATACCAAACACCCTATTCCTTCGAGGCACGTAGACGGACGTGGCCTGGGCTCTTTTTGACCGACATTTTTCCTTGACAGCTAACATTCACCAACAATAAAGGTTTGGATTATATTATGTCGTATATTCGATTGTTTATTTTTAGATCCTCATTTCTAAGTCGCTTTTCACATAAATTTAATTTACCTTTTATTGGTAGCACCGGCCGCTTGTAATAAATCTTAGCCAAATACAAACTGGTTTAAAAATATGACTAGATAAAAAAAAGTCTAGTATTGAGTAAATTATGGGCTCGGTTGTAATTATGGAAGTATGAAATATTGATTTACCAGTTCAGGCCGAGGCAGTACATTTATATCAAAAAAAGTACTTAGATATCAAAAAAAAATCAAAAATATTTATTTATAACAAAAGTCTCATTTTCAATTAAGAGTATTGATCTCATCCTGTTAAGCTTATAAAACCTTGTATTAGGATGAGACCGCTCTTCTAATAATAGCATAAGTGAGACTTGCACTTAGAGGGTAACTTAAACTTAAATATGTGTTGTAGATAAATAAAATAAATGATAGAGTACATCAGTTTGATATGGGTATTTAAAACATTGGAAACGCAGCACATGTGAAAATACCACATTTATATAGTACACAATATAATTCAGAACAAATTAAAACAAATGCATAAAAATTATAATAACAAAAAAAAACAAATATCAACAAATAACGGATTCGGGACTACCATGAAGCCATAAATGAAGCAATCTAAATTTTCCTGGCCTGGCAAATTGTGTAGAACTAAACATTTAGCCGATAAATATTTTTGATAGCAAATAATACAAACAATTTTCAGCTATACCAAAACTTATCGCATGTTTGGAATCGTAATGGCAAATAAAGTTTCTTATCGCATAATTTTGAAAGCAAAAAAGGCAGACTACAACTGTATCTTTTATTGTAATTAATCAAGCAGCCAATAATACTATAAGACTACATGTTTTTTTAACTTGGTGGTAGACTCGATACTGAATCGTCTAATTAGGTACCACCGCAGTGCCAGATATCGTCCCGTAAATAGGATGTTATGCAATTTGTGTTCGGGAAGAGGGCGCTGTAGCTAGTGAAATTACCGGTATAAGAGAACTAAAATCTGCCGTCCCGGGTGTCGGGCGCAGTGCGGCATTGATGCATAATAACCGTCTATCAGTTGCTGGTCTCTTTCAATGCCGCTCTGTCATGGTTAAGCGTATTACTTACCATCAGGTCCTGACCGTCCTGTACACTTATAACATAAAAAGGACACAGGCCCTACAAAACAGCAATACGGCTGCTGTTTTGTAGGGCCTGTGTCTTTTTTTCTCGCGGGCCAAATACATTTTAATGCACATAAATGACTAACGTTAGTCGTCGTTAAATCGTCTTTGCACTCTTGACAGAACGGTAGTGATCGTCATTACAGCTGTCGTGGCTCACCTAACAATACCCGCCATTTTT
>PQWD01000287.1:121962-144050 GCA_019425675.1 Leucinodes orbonalis | reverse complement strand
TTCTATGTATAATATGTATTATTTACAAAAAAAATAGTTTGTAAGTTCTCTGTTTATCCGTTGTAGAGTACCCATAATACAGGCTTCACGCTAAACTTGGGGCTAAATGGCGGTGTGTGAATGTCAGTGGATTGTATTTATAGTAAATTAATTGCGTTCGAAGGGAAGAGAAAGGAGAAAAATGTGACATATGGATGTACAGACAGACAGATATGACGCGTCTACAAGGGTTGTTTTTTGCCATTTGGCTATGGAACCCTAAAAAGGGATGGAAATATCATATTTCAACAGTGGCCTGCGATACATTGAAGAGAGAGAGTAACAGGTTCCAGGTAGAATTTGTCTGTTGTAATGCCACATCCATTACTAAGTGATCACGTCACGAGACGAGGGTGGGACGTCGGGCTCTCTTGAAAAAGTCTCAATAACCCGTCACGGCGGAACGCGAATGACATCGTTAGTCGAAGTGCCGCGAAGAAAAGGCACACTATCTACCGGGCCTCTATTGGGTATGTACAGGGTGTTTGTTTTGCAAGCTTACCCTTTGATACATGGTCACCAAAAAAAAACCAATAAAATTTTTCTTCTTTCAATTTAGGTTCTAATGTCAAGTTAATCAACACTGACAATTTATTAAGTTTATTTAGATCCGTAAAGAAAACTTATGTGAAAAGTTATCTATCAATTTCATGAAATGCTTTATTCTTATGTTCAAACAAATAGTTGTACTGTCCGGGGATTTTTTTTAAAACATTTAAAATTAAATTGAAGTCACACCTTTTGTTAGACCAGAAATCACAAATATGAGTCACTGTCTTTATTTCATTATATATATATATTATTATTATATATATATAATATATAATTAATATATATAATATATATATATATATATATATATATGTATCCTTACATTCTTTAATATTACCTTTTTCAGTATGTTTCGTTATAAATTTAAAATTTATATCTTATTACTTTAACTTAGTATCATGCATGCCCTTATTTTAACATACAATATTTATATAAAAATATAAATTTGTATTTATTTCATTAAGTACATTATAGTCATAGATACTGTTACGGCGTTGGCGCAGGCGGTTGCGTTCTCTTTTGCACCCGGTGCACACGGAAGATCAGTGTCGCGGTACTTACTAAGTACCTCGACATAAAGCTGAGTGGGCACCTTTCAGTGTCCTTACTGTAATTTAGACTAAGAACTTTGTATGTGTTTGGCACTGAATAAATAATTTTATTATTATTATTATTATCGTACCCCTTTGTACCAAGGCTGCTACAGTAGCCTACATCTCAACCATTACCACAAATGGGTCGTCAGTGCCAAATATCATGTCGCTTAACTAAACCAAACCCCACAACCATTAACATTTTAGTTCGTCTATTAATATGTCTCCACGTCACTAATTGTCAGTTAATGTAGTCTTGTCTTGGTAAACCTAGTATATTATAACTGCGCAATAAACACCTAAATTCAACATCATGTGTGGGCTTATAATAAAAAGAGACCTAACTTATATGAAGTTGATAATAATCTCGAGTTTCTTGCCGGCTCTTCTCGAAGATCCTACTTATTCCGAACCGGTGGTAGAGTCACAAAAAATATGATAATAATAACAATTGACGATTCAAAAGTATCTGTAACAGATTTATTTGAATACAGATTTTTTTCTTTCTATCTAATACAATGTGCGGCTAACAGCTGAAAATGTCGGAATAACACGTACAGAGGCTTGAGAATCTTAGGAATGTATTATAAGTAGAAAACTAGGATTCTTTTCATTTCTTAAATATCTCACACTTTATTTTTATAAAAAAAACATGAGACTACATTTTAACACCCTGTACAATAAAGTATTGGATAGATAATAACAGCATTCCGTATAAAAAGCCAGCGGTTGTCATTTCACGGACTCCTCGGAAAAATAGCCGTCAATTTGCGGCTCTATCCCTCACCCACAAGGGTCATTTTCGCCGAGCAAACGTCTTCTAGTCAAGTGTAAAGGTACTCCACGTCCGCCGTGATCATGCATCACTTGTTGACAAGTGCCGCCATTTTGAATGCGATTTCGTACGCTCCACTGTGACGTCATTGAAGATTTAAATATGGAATCGATGATTTAGGGGAGAGGGAGTACTTGTTTTGTACGAAATACTTTTTAAGGGGGAGAGTATTGTATATTGATATTAGGGGGTTATAATATACTTATCCTAATTACCTTCCTATCTCAGACTGCTAAAGATATAAGTATCCGTCACCGTAACATTGTAAATACCGTTAGATTACAATATATCTAGCGAGATTTTGAACTGTCGACCAATAGTTGCCGCGGTCGAGAAGGCGGGTTTAAAGCAAGCTGGCTCAATGGGGACATCCTCAATTCTGTTCAATTAAAAATAATGCATTTTTAATTAAAAAAGTCCAAGTGTTAATAATATAATGTCAATAAGTTTACCCGTTTCGAGTAATCATTTGACCGCTGCTTGATTCATATTTGAATCCTACGGGCCTACCACGAATTCGCCAAATGCCAAAATGTCACGGTGAATGCATCAGGATACATACTTCCACCCCCGGTGAAAGTATGTATCCTGATGCATTCACCGTGAGCGATTTTTTTTTGGTGTGGTCGATGGATATTTTAGATAAATAATATAATAATTTGATGCGATTGAACGATGAAATGTCAACCAAAAGTGTCCGAGCCGCTTAACACATACGTTTAGTTACTGTTATATGTATAACAGAATTGTATATTCAAATTTAGAGCTTAACCTGTCACTAAAAGGGTACAAAACAAAAGCAAGAGCATACTACTATTTTACTATGACATGTAGCGAGCGATGTGATTATGAATGAAAATTCTGTCCAACTGATGTGATGGATAGAGCGTCGTGGCAATGGGTGGACTGTTGCCCTCCTACCGGGTTCAAACCCCACGTACCAATGTGTTTTCAAATTTTCGAAATTATATGTACGTTATCCGACGCTCTTACAGTGAAGGAAAACATCGTGAGGAAACCTGCGCACGCCTGCGAAGAGATTCAAAGGTTGTGCGTGAAGTCGTCCAATCCGCACTGGGCTCGCGTGGACGACTAAGGCCTAATCACCCTATACGGGTAGGCTCGTGCCCCTCGTTGGGGACGTTTAAAGAGCTGATGATGACGCGTGGGGCAGACTGTGTCCGCGGACACTTTTGATGAAATTGTGTACGGTTAGTTAATTGTTATCTAAGTTGGATATTTATTATTGATATCCATGATCCTGATCGTAATCTCATGTCGAGACGTCGCTAGCCTTGTTGGTACCCGTTGTTGTTGCCAACAATAATACGAAGTATAAAACAGATTGATCTATTAAAAATATCGCGGAGTATAATTAAATGCACGGTTCCACACGTACACAACCATTTGACTATTCCGACTTGATATGAAACAAAAACATTGCATGCAATAAGTATAGGCAAATCAATAAGTCACAAGAGACATCAGATAAAATCAGTCAATACAAATGTATGAAACGCATCCGCTCGATATTGAAAGTCTTGCATGTATTTTGTAATAAGGTGAAGAAGACAGAACTAAGTACGGCGGAACATCGCGTGAACGCATGCCACTGTGTCAAGGCGGTGCAAATGCACTTCAAAGGGTTAAAGGGCTGGAAGCAGCGAGCTCATACAAAGAACAAAACCAGGTGCTTCATGACACCATTGCACCGGTCTCTCACCAGCACCACTAACCATGGAAGATAAAAAATTGCTGCTTCGAAAACGTGGATTAAAAAACCAGTCAATTGTAGGCTTGATCAAGCCACTAACGTATTAATAATGTTCAACGGCCAAGTTACGCAACACAAACTAATAATTAAGAAATTGCGAAAGAACCTTGGACTTGGCACGACTTTGTCTAAATTTTATTACTTTTTAGAGATAAACAAGCAGCTCCATCGAGACTTGGCTAATTTTTACAGAAAGTTTTTGGACTTTTTATAAAATGCACTGTATTCCTTTCTTCAAACTAAGGCTTCTAAAAAAGAGGTTACTCAATTCAACAGTATATATGTATATATGCTTCTTCTTTTTGTTTGTTCTAACTTATACCATCTTCCTCGGGGGTAGAGTAATTACTAAAAACATAGTTCATCTAGTCTTCCTAGTCCATGTTGAGAAGTAATGTAGCGACAATGTCGAATGTCACATAGTGCTTTAATAGGCTACTTACCAGGTCTGAAGAGGCCACGCTTTTTATGGTTATGATGAATATGGAAGGTGTAGTGATGGTTTTTGCTAATGGGGTTGTAGATTCCACATTGATCAAAGAAATAAGAAACCACTTTATAAGTCGTCTAGGTAGGTACACCGCAGTGTCAGACATCGTCCCGTCAAATAGAAGTGATTTGCACTTTTGTGTTTCGGATGAGGGCACTGTAGCTAGTAAAATACCGGGTATAAGAGACCTAACATCTTGTCTCGGGCGCAAGCGGCATTGATGAGTAAACATAGATTTGTGCATTGAGATGTCTGTGGCATATAATAACTGCTTGTCAGTTGTTGTCTCATCAATGCCGCTCTGTCATGGTCAAGCGTATCACTTACCATAGGTAAGCGTCCAGACCGTCCTGTACACTGAGTAACATTTTTTTTTATTGCTTGTACCAGACTTTATCTTCTTGATTGACCTAATAAAAAAAATAAACAAGGAATTTTGTATGCGTCCTCATAATAGTAGTTTATATCGGGAAAAATAAAATTCATTGTTGATCTGGAGTTTTTGTCCGACAATCAATCGAAGGATAATATTCTTAATGAAACGGACTTACCATGACTTATTTTAATATATAAACCATTACTAACTCAAAGTATGACAAAATTGAACACATAACTGCCGATTAACTCCATGGATGTGTACCATTTATACAGGATGTCCGATATAAGTGGCTATTACTGACGTCGCGCGCACGAATTAATCTTATTTTATTCCACTCCCTGTATATGGAGGCCATTTTGAATGTTTATTGTTTATTCTCATGAGTGCTCTTACGAATTGCTCTGCTTAAAATATATATCATTTTGTTAACCTTATATTTTTAGGTGCACAGGACGGTCAGGTCGCTCACCTGATGAGAAGTGATACGCCTGACCATAACAGAGTCATCACATCATCATCATCATCAGCTCATTAAACGTCCCCACCAAAGGCACGAGCCTACCCGTATAGGTGATTAAGCCTTAGTCGTCCACGCGGGCCCAGTGCGGATTGGACGACTTCACACACAACCTTCGAATCTCTTCGCAGGCGTGCATGAAGTTTCCTTACGATGTTTTCCTTCACCGTAGAGCGTCGGATAACGTACATATTTTTCAAAAATTCGAAAATACATTGGTACGTGTCGGAATTTGAACCTCAGCCCTCCCGGTAGGAAGGGATAGTCCACACCACTGACCACCGACGCTCTTTACAGAGTGACATTTAACAACTGATAGTTATTATCTCTCCGTCAATCCGCACTGCACCCGTCACACGAACGACAGATTTTAGGTCTTATACCCGGTAATTTTACAAGCTACAGTGCCCTCATCCTAAAACACAGAAATTTATAATACTTATATTCCACGGACGTTATCTGGCACTGCTAATACCTACCTAGACCATTACCAATCTACTAAACTTAAAGTAAGTGTTCACCTTATTAGTTAAAGTGGTCTTCGCATTTCTTTGACCAATATGAGATATAAAACCCCATTACCATATTCATCACTTAACTGTCAATGGCGTTCAAAGGGTAATATCACAGATTCCCAATACAGGAGATGGGGCAAGCCGTGTTTAAAGTGCGACAAATGTAAGCTCAACGAGCATACACTGGCTGCCAGTTTACGCTCTGTGAGACGAGTCAAGACGCACGAATATTAGAAGAAATTCCCCTTTTTTTTTTCAAATGCCATCCGTCATGTAACATGCCATCATCGCAATGAATCAGTAAATTTACCAAAAATATAATAACTTTTCACAGGTAAGAACTGTGGGATAGCCGAAGGATAATCTTTGCAATGAAAACACAGTTTACGAGTTTAGATGCGATACGAGAACGAGCGTGCATTCGCCTTGCAATCGGTTATGCGACTGGTGCGGAGGCGGATCTATGAATGCAGCTCCTGCGCAAGATAATACTGGAACGCGCGAACAAAAGGACTTGTGACGTCACGCGGTCAAGTGCGAGCGTTTTCGCTAGACTAGTGCGCGCACCCGTTCTCGCTTTTGCCATTTATTTTTATAAGATTTATAAATGTTTACAGACCGATTTTATATACTTATTTGATTACACAATCCACTACACTACTCCCCCGCCGAGACTGGAGCTACAGCGGAGGTCGAAAGTATTTAGGGAACCTCACAGTTCTGCCAAAACGTGTCTTCTTTACCCTTTCTGTGCTGGTGGGATCATCATCATCTCTGTTTTCACGATTCTCTTGGTAGTCTCTGGCAATCAAGTCCTCATTGTTGTCCTCTTTAGTAATGTAGGCTGGTTTTATTCTGTCTATTGAAACCGTCACCTCTTTGTTGCGAATAGCCAGTTTAAAGGTTTTGTCCTTCCTTTCGAGCACTCTGTATGGACCAGTGTATGGAGGTTGGAGCGAGTGTCTCAAGGCATCTTGTCTTAGGAAGACGTACTCACTTGTGGCTAAATCATTTGGTATGTAGAAGGTTTTACTACCGTGTCGGCTAGCAGGGGTTGGAGCCAGCTGTGCCATGTGCATACGGAGTTGTGACACAAAGTTAGCAGGATCGTAGTTGATGCTAGTGGCAGGGGCGATGAATTCGCCAGGTAGTCTGAGGGTCTCACCGTATACCAGCTCTGCCACTGATGCCTTGATGTCTTCTTTCCAGGCATTGCGTATGCCCAGTAGCACAAGAGGTAGGACGTCACTCCACGTTGCAGTCGAATGGCACATTATCGCTGCCTTCAACTGGCGATGAAAGCGCTCCACCATGCCGTTGCAGGCAGGGTGATAGGACGTAGTTGGCTTGTGCTGTGTGCCGAGAATGGATGCCAGAGTTCGGAAGAGCTCGCACTCGAACTGCCGGCCCCTGTCGGTGGTGATATTCGTCGGGCAGCCGAAGCGGGCCACCCAGCCAGCGATGAAGGCGCGGGCGCATGACTCCGCACTGATGTCCACCAGTGGGTACGCCTCAGGCCAACGAGTGAAGCGATCGATGACGGTGAGGCAGTACCTGAAACCAGACGAATATGATAAGGGTCCAACTATATCCATGTGAATGTGGGAAAAGCGGTGAGATGGGACAGGGAAAGTGGAGATGGGAGAGTGGGTGTGGCGGGAAACTTTGTTTAATTGGCATTCTTTGCATTCCTTGGCCCATTTCTTGCAGTCTTTCTTTATTCCAGGCCACACAAATCGTTCTGTCACCATCTTGGTTGTTGCTCTTATGCTCGGGTGACTAAGTTGGTGTATTTTGTCGAATAACGGCTTTCTTAAGTTGGGAGTAAGGTACGGACGTGGCTGTTTGTACATGTCACATACAATCGTTATATTGGTTCCCGGCGCTGTAACCTTTTTAAGCTTTAATGCTGTCACTCCGTGTTTTAAAAGATCTTGGAGTTCTGGGTCTGCGTCTTGAGATAGGGCTAGCTCTTTGTAGTCAAAGGAGTCGGTGTATGTGATTGCCTCTATTCTAGAAAAAGCGTCAGCGGCCACATTTTCCTTTCCAGCTACATATTTGATGTCCGTGGTGAATTGCCCTATGTAGTCCAAGTAGCGGAACTGTCTTGGCGAGCATTTCTCACGGTTATGCTCAAATGCGAATGTTATGGGTTTGTGGTCGGTGTATACCGTGAACGGCCTTGCTTCTACCATGTGGCGGAAATGTCTTATGGCATGGTAAATTGCTAAAAGCTCCCTATCGTAAGGGCTATATTTCCTTTGGGCAGCTGTGAGTAGTCTTGAAAAGAACGCTAGTGGTTTCCAGTTATTTCCTGCCCTTTGTTGTAATGTAGCGCCCATAGCTGTATCGGAGGCGTCTGTAAATATTGCTAGCTCGGCACCAGACTCTGGATGTGCCAGCAAAGCTGCCTCCGCTAGGCTATTCTTGCAGTTATTAAATGCTTCCAGCATTGCAGCTGATAAGATAATGCTCTCGGCGCTCTTTGTTTTTGGACGCGACAGGAATTCGTTCAAGGGTGCTTGGATATAAGCGGCTCCAGGCACGAAACGGCGATAGAAGTTATACATGCCCAGAAATCTGCGTAGCTCTTTTAGCGTTTTGGGCACTGGGTAATTTTGCAAAGCTTGCACCTTGTCTGGTAGAGGTCGGACACCGTCAGCATTGACTAAATGTCCTAAAAATTTTATCTCTGATCGTCCAAACTCACATTTTGAAGTGTTTATCAGTATCCCATATTTGCTTAGTCGTTGGAAAAGCTGCTGGAGGTGCTGGTAATGCTCTATATCTGACCTTGAGAAGACTAAAATATCGTCCACGAAACCGTAAGAAAATGGTAGGCCTCGGAGCACTTCATCGATGAACCTTTGGAAAGTTTGTCCTGCGTTGCGAAGACCAAAGGTCATGAATGGGAATTCAAACAATCCGAAGGGCGTAGTAATTGCAGTCTTCTTTATATCGTCAGGATTTACAGGCAATTGATTGTAGGCCTTTACTAAATCGATTTTTGAAAATATTGTGCTACCTGCTAGGTGATGGGCGAAATCTTGAATATGTCTAATCGGATATTTATCTGGAACTGTGCGTGAATTTAATGATCGGTAATCACCGCAGGGACGCCAACCACTCGTTTTCTTGGGTGCGAGATGTAGAGGAGAAGCCCATGAACTTTCAGAACGCCGGCATGTGCCACTAGCCATCATATCCTCGAATTCCTGCATTGCGATCTTTAATTTGTCAGGTGGAAGGCGGCGTGGTCGTGACGATACTGGTGGGCCTGGTGTGGTTCTTATATAGTGAACCGTATCGTGTTTCACTTGACGCTGTGTACCAGCTGGTCTTGTAATCTCTGGGTACTTACATAGTAGTTGGTGGTACTTGCTATCGCCAGCCACAGCCTTTACCGATGCCACACCAGTCGTCGACCCTCCAGCGAGGCGAGCAGATGTCGCCATTTTGGTAAGCCCGTCGACCAATTGGTGATTCGCCAAATCTACAAGCAGATTGAAATATTTTAAAAAATCGGCACCTATGATGGGTTTGGCAACATCTGCTACCACAAATCTCCACCGGAACGATCGGCGGAGGCCCAAATTGAGTTGCAGGTGTATCCATCCATAAGTGTTGATAACAGAGCCGTTTGCCGCGAAAAGTGTGTGTAGTCCGATTTTTGTCGCTGCTCTGTGAGTGCTGACCGCGGGTACACGCAGAGGTCCGATCCTGTATCCACCAAAAAGTTCATTTTAGACACCCTATCCATCACAAATAAGCGGCCAGGGCGATTGGGGCAGTCGTTTGCCGCTATTTCCGGCTGCCGTTTGTGTTTACCGCACTTGATTGTGGGTGGTTGCACGGTGTGATACATTTTTGTGCTTTATTTCCGAATCGGTTATGATACCAGCAAAATCCATCACTTCCCGACTTAGATCGTGATCGAATGCGATTCCTTTGGTGTGCATTCCGGGAATACCTCGACTGGGATCGGGATCGTGATCTGAATTGATTTAACTGACCTTGTAATGATGCCACCTGTCGTGTGAGCTCCTCAATTTGCTTTGAAAGCGTGTCGTTGTGGTTAAGGTTATGAGACGTGCTGGCCACCATTGGTGTCATAGGTGCTATTTCATGCACCTTATCGGCTAATTCCGCCACTGCTTCCAAAGACAATTCCGCTTGCGTTGCTATAACCGTTTGGATGTTGCTGGGTAAACGACTTGCCCACAAGGTTCTAAGGAATGAATCCGGTATATTTTGTCCCGCTAACGTTTGTAGGTGACGCAGGAATTGTGACGGCTTACGATCGCCCAGTTGTTCATGTACGAGTAGTTGCTTTACCCTTTTTTCCTGTGATTCCGAAAGTCTTTTTATTAATTCCGACTTCAGTCTGTCGTACTTATTCTCCCGTGGAGGGTTTGTAATTATATCCTTGACCTCAACTGCATGCTGGTGGTCCAGTTGTCCTATAATGTGGTAGAATTTTGTTGAATCCGACGTAATCCCACTGATAATAAATTGGCCTTCAATTTGGGCAAACCAAAGTGCCGGTTCTTGGGCCCAAAACGGCGGCATTTTTAAGCCTACCTTGTAAATAGATGCACCATCCGTGTCGCTGGCGGCAGATATTGTTGCCGCGGATGCAGTTATTGCGTCATCCATTATCATTCAGTACGACTTACGGAAACGATATTTTACGTTATAACTAACGTAATAGGTACTATAACGTGTAAATGTTCGGGGTCACCAGATGTGGGATAGCCGAAGGATAATCTTTGCAATGAAAACACAGTTTACGAGTTTAGATGCGATACGAGAACGAGCGTGCATTCGCCTTGCAATCGGTTATGCGACTGGTGCGGAGGCGGATCTATGAATGCAGCTCCTGCGCAAGATAATACTGGAACGCGCGAACAAAAGGACTTGTGACGTCACGCGGTCAAGTGCGAGCGTTTTCGCTAGACTAGTGCGCGCACCCGTTCTCGCTTTTGCCATTTATTTTTATAAGATTTATAAATGTTTACAGACCGATTTTATATACTTATTTGATTACACAATCCACTACAGAACCGAAAAGAAATTGCGACACTGGGACTGCCTATAAAGTTGGCGGCTTGTCCAGTCTTATTGTATATTCGCATGTCTATGGTTAATATAATAAGGGCTAATAATATTTATGTCCCCAACTACATGTTTGTTAAACTCCAAACGAGTGAGTTACGTTCGAGTAAGTATAAACAGGAAAACAAGACAAGTCGACATTAGAGGAATCAATAACAAGGCAAGACGACATTATGTTAGATTTATTGGCGAGGCTTATTAGTTGGACGAGCATCTAGTAGGGACAATGAGGTATAAGATTTAGACAGGCTAATTTAATTATATACTTATAGCTGTGACAAGTTCTTCTTCTCTGTGTAAATTAAACCATAAGTTCATCATCATCATTATCAACTCATAAACGTCCCCATCGAGGGGCACGAGCCTACCCATATAGGGTGTATAGGCCTTAGTCGTCCACGCGAGCCCAGTGCGTGTTGGGCGACTTCACGCTTATCCTTTGAATCTCTTCGCAGGCGTGTGCAGGTTTCCTCACGATGTTTTTCTTAACCGTAAGAGCGTCGGATAACGTACATATATTTTCGAAAATTTGAAAACACATTGGTACGTGGCGGGATTTGTACCTCAACCCTCCCGGTAGGAGGGCAACAGTTCACACCATTGAGCCACTGACGCTCTATATAATAAATATTTAATAATAAATGTATGACATTACACTTGACAATGAAATTATGAATCGCCTTGTCTACTATTTTGATATGTCTGCATACAGTCTAATATACAAAGTCTGAGAGAATGCGAAAAGTATCGGTGTATAAAAACCAAATGTCGGCGGACACTCCGCCTCCTCCCACGTTTAATATACTTCACGGTACACTAGTGTACACAAGTGTGATGCAAAATTTTCATTATTTCAATTTTTTTTCTAAATGGTACTGTTTTTGTTAATTAATGTACTGTAATAGGAACAATAACATTTCCAGGTCCACAGTTACTTTATGAGTATTATTCGTATATTACCTAGCAAACGAGAGCCCAGTGTACTAATTGCCTAGTTATTTGGCCAATTATAATTTTAAAAGTTTATTCTGAACTACGAAGTATTCTTTGAAAAAATCTTCTTTGTAAAAGTGATTTATCCAAACATAGAATTGGCAAAATGATACCAGTTTAACACGATCGTAGTACTATAGAAATTTAAATCATTCTTAACACAAAATCCTTTTTGACGCAACATATACATTCATTTGATAAAAGTATAATATTTAAATTACTACAGAACTATGTTATTTAAAAAACTATTGAGTAGAAACAAGCCAATTATTCCTATTTAAAAAAAAACAAAGGCGTGCAATATATAATTTTTAAAGCTAAAAGAAACAAAAAGCACACAACACTTGTGTACTCACCAGTGCGACGGCACAATAAATAAATAGCGCAAATTCCGAAGTGACCACAGAGTCCCAATAAAAGCGCGCATCCCGTAGGATAAATACTCTCCTTTATAGCGGCTCTTAGGGGGATAATTTGCTGGACTTTGGCTTGGACACATTTGTTTTTACAACCCCTATGGTGAAGTTAATGTTTTTGGTACGCGCGTTATTTAGGTATTTTGGGAGATACAATAATAATATTTAATAATAAATATCCATTCACACAACGCCATTTAGCCAAGTTAAGCGTGAAGTGCATTATGGGTTCTAAACAACGGAAAAACATACTTATATAATTTTTTTTTGTAAATACATACATATTATACATAGAAAACACCCAAACCACAATCAGACATGTCCATGCACACAAATGTTTGTACTGCTCGGGGATCGAACCCGGAACCCTTGGTGTTGCAGCCAATGTCTCAACCGGAACACCAAATGGGCCTTCGGATATATTGATTTGAGTTGATTTTGCACTTAGCCAATCATAATGTAGAGCCACGGTAAGATTTTCAAGTCACACTTAAGCCAAAGTGTCTAGTAATTCTAATGATTGTACTATTATAATCAACAGCTCATTGTATCCCAACCGAGGGGCACGACCTTACCCGCAAAGGATTTATAGGCCTTAGTCGACGCGGGCTCGCGTGGTCGACTAAGGTCACACAACGTTCGAATCTCCTTCGCAGGCTTGCACAAATTCCTCGCGATGTTTCCTTTCACCGCAAGAACGTCGGATAATTTTAAAATTCAAAACGATATTGGTGCGTGGTTTGAATTGAACTTGCACCCTCCGGATCGGAAGGCAACAACAGTCCACACCAATGACCCACCGACGCTCCGATTTTATTATAAAAGCTATACCAAAACTAATAGTTATGGTGAAAGATAAACATGACACTTAGCTACCCACGCGACGACTTAACGCCTTAATGAAAATGAAAATAAATGAAAATGAAAAGTGTTTATTCAATTCAGGTCCTTACGGAACACTTATGAATATTAAATGAAACTAAATGAACTAAATTTTGTTGTTAGATTTTATGGTCATGTGCATCATATTTTTTATAGCGGTTCACAGAATACATATACGTACAAAGTTTGAATAGTGTAGTGCTTATAGATTCGAAGAAAAAAGGGGTTGTGTTATTCGGAATCTATAAGGGTTCCGTTTTTTGCCATTTGGCTACGGAACCCTTAAAAGTGTCGAAACGCTTCGAGAAAAGTTAGCGCCCTTGCGCTACGCTTGACTCGTTATATATTTCTGTAACCATGTAATGATAATCCTCATTTTACAAACCTTTACCTTATTTCAAAAATAAACAATGATATATCTTGATACACCTGCATAGCACACAATCGTCCCTTTGATACCGCTTTTAGCTTAGATTTATTGCCGGTAGCTGGAGAATGTATGAGGAATGGTGCGGTGCCTTGGACTATCCTGACCTTTGCTCTATTTTTAGCTTGATTCTAGACTGAAATGTCTGTTAGATATATCTGCAAAGAGATTTTAGTTAGACTCAGTTTATTTAAAGTTATATTAGATAAACCGCCAGTGGCTGATTGTGCAGTGTGGATTGTGGATTGTGGAGTGTGCAGGTTCAAATACCCGCCACGTACCAATTTCGAAATTTTCAAATAATATGTACGTATACCCGACGCTTATACGGTGAAGGAAGACATCGTGAGGAAACCCGCGCACGCCTTCAAAGAGATTCAAGGGTTGTGCGTGAAATCGGCCAATCCGCACTGGACGACGAGTAACCTCCTTTTTGAAATCGGTTAAAAACAAGCTAAAATCAACTTGACGAATAACCTTTGAATCTAACCGGCAGTCTGTCGACATAGCGTGGCAGCCCCTAATTTACTAAACATAAAACCAAAAAGCATTTTGAAATACGAAGATACTAGACTAATAAAACATTGATTAGCTGAGTCTAGTTCTCAAATATATCTAAAACTATCCAAACGCTATATTTTGTTTCCATTACTGGCTGTGCAGTATCCTGTTTTAGTTCACCAGTACTTAGCGAGCGTGCTATGGGAAAACAATGATAATTGTCGAATGTTTTGCAGTATGCAGATTGATGCTAGAGTCAAGTACGACTTTTAATAAGGTCACGGCTTAACCTTCCGTTTAGAATAATGCAGCTTGTTCGGAATACGTTACTGAAAATGCAGTTGTAAAATAAAAAGAAAAGAAAACACATAATTGTCGATTCGATACGAAGGGATTTCATTCATAAAGGTACATAGCCCATAGGATTAGCAAGTTGAAGTGACAGGAGGTAGGACATAGTGCAAAGAAACGATGCCTGATAGGCAAGAAAGTTCTAAAGTGGGTAAGGTGACAGGAAACCAAAATTTGAATCTCAATAGAGGGTTGGACCGTGTGGAAGCTAATAGAAGGCCTTTGATCAACACTAGAGATCATCATTACAGCCTAAAATGTTTACTGCTGAACGAAGGTCTCCCCTAATGATTTACGCGCACCGATCCCTAGCAGGTAATGTCCATCTGCTAAAATTATCACAAAATTAAAATAATTTAAATTTTAAAATATCCTGGAAATCATTAGGGGAGGCCTTCGTTCAACAGTGGACATTATAAGTTGTAATGATGGTAATGATGTCCAGTGTTAATCGAGGGCCTTCCCTCAGCTTCCACGCGATCCAATCGGGAGTGAACATAATATTTTGGTTTCCCGTCACCTTTTTTTTATGTTATAAGTGTACACTCAGAACTCAGGCCGGTCAGAACGCTCACCTGATGGTAAGTGATACGCCAGACCATGACAGAGCGGCATTAAAGGGGACCAACAACTGATAGACAGTTATTATCCTCCATCAATGCCGCACTGCGCCCGTCACCCGAGACAACAGATGTAAGTTCTCTTATACCCGGTAATTTCACTAGCTACAGTGCCCTCATCCCGAAACACAAAAGTGCATAACACTCCTGTTTCACGGGATGATATCTGGCACTGCGGTGGTACCTACCTAGACGACACAGTATCGAGTCTACCACCTAGTTAAATCACCTTAACCACTCTAGAACTTTCTTGCCTAATCAGCCATCTTTGCACTGTATTCTACCTCCTACCACTTCAACATGCTAATCCTATAGGCTATGTTATGATGGTGGCTCTTTAGGCTGTATAGTGATGAATTATGGGGGAGACATGTTACTGTGTCCAGCAATGGACTTCGATAGGTTGAAGAGATACATACCTATAAAAATTATCCAAAAACTAAGTCAGTCCCCAAATCAAAAAAATCAATCAAAAATTGTTTATTATTTCCTGAATAATGTTAGAATTATAATATGTCGGAATCCCCTTTTAAGCAGAAATTGCCTGTACCAGGGGATTCCGCTCCTTCACAAATGCAGTACATACAACATTGAGCAATGTCAAAATAAACAATGTCTTCCAAATATGTACAATCCAAGTAGTAAAAAATAAGTGCATATCGATCGACACGCTTATAAGGACACTCGTAGACGCTTGCATAACGATCACGTTGGCATCATGAACGCATTTAAAAAATACGGACGGAGTCTCGCTAACAACAAAAGTGTGGCAAAATTCAGCCAGTTCTTGTATGGAAAATCACAAAATATTAACAATTGTTGCGCATCTGTGAATACCAAATCAATACCTTATATGGTCAAAATATATTGAACCGTTGAATTTTAAGTCTTAAACAATTGTTTGATAAAATATGAATAAATTAATGAAACTCACGCTTCGGTCCCACTACGGTAGGCAAAGATGATGGAGAGCACCTTTCATTAATCTTTTCATACCAACTCTTCTATTCGTCCTGTTGGACCCAGCCTTCTCAAGGACTGGAACCAAACTAAAGGTCTTTCTGGGTCGTCCCCGCTTCGTGTATCCCTCCATATTCGCATGATCCTGCTTTGCTATTCTGCTTTCACTCATGCGCTGCAAGTGTCCATACCATTGTAACCTAGCACCTACCTCTTTATTAGTACTTTATTATTTTTATTTTGCACTACATTTGCTAAAAATATATTTATCCTCAAGTAACAATTCAATCAAACCCCATTAACAAATGTTCACAGGTGCTTTACTACCCAAGAATATCGCGCCTAATACACTCGCCAGCGCAAAAAGAGAATCTCCCTTTATAAGGAAAACCTACTACTAACCTATGTTATCGGTAGGCAATGTTCGCAATAAGGAAAACCCTCTAAGGGACTGGAATAATAAAAACTAATAGAATGTGTAGGCGTGTGCGGTTGTCGATTTCAGCTGTGAGATTCCGACCGAAGATGTGTCGGTTTGTTGATGGGTTATCATTAATCGTAATTTATTGTGCCGTTTGTTCTTAGACACGAGCGTCGCAGGCTTAATGGTGTGGACTATTGTCCTTCTTCCAGGAGGGATGAGGCAGATCTCGCCACTTACCAATGTGTTTTCGAATTATTAAAAATATATATATGTACGGTATCCGACGCTCTTACGGTGAAGGAAAACATCGCGAGGATGCCTGCGCACGCCTGCGAAGAGATTCAAAGGTTGTGCGTGAAGTCGTCCAACCCGCACTGGGCCCATGTCGACAACTACGGCCTACACACCTTATACGGGTAAATAATATTTTTTAATACAAAATGCTGAAACTACTCGATAGTCTTCACTCATAATCATATTGTAACTTTTCTTTGCATACTAGTATGTTGAATTCATATGTTTTTTATTATATATTTTTATCTTCTATTGAAATGCCTCTAACAACAGCAATGTTGAGTGTGCATATAAAAGGCTTGCATATATGAACCTTATTCATGAAAATGTAAATACAAACGTTGATTATGTTTAGCTGTAAGCACACCTTTAAAAATAAATAAATACGGGTAGGCTCGTACCGAGGGCGGTGGGGATATTTGATGAGCTGAAGATGATGATTGTTCGTAGACCCTTCTGGCGCATCTTTTGTTATTAAAAAGTGAAGAAATATCTTTAAAATATACTCAGTGCAAATGTCATTTAGTAAATAAAGTTAGGAGTATAATAAGTGGTAGACTCGGTACTGAGTCGTCTAAGTAGGTACCACCGGAGTGCCAGATACCGTCCCGTGAAAAAGGAGTGTTAAGAACTTTTGTGTTTCGAGATGAAGGCACTGTAGCTATTGAAATAACCGGGAATGAGAGACCTAACATCTGTTGTCCCGAGGCAACTCAATTAACGTCGCTATTGAGCACGGGCTTGCCCGTATAGGGTGGACAGGCCTTGGTCATCCACGCGGGCCCAGTGCGTGTTTGACAACTTCACGCGGGCCCAGTGCGGATTTGACAACTCTACGCACAACCTTTGAATCTCTTCGCAGGCGTGCATGAAGGTTTCCTCACGATGTTCTCCTTCACCGTAGGAGCGTCGGATCCCGTACATATAATTTCGAAAATTCGAAAACACATTGGTACGTGGTGGGATTTGAATTTCAGCCCTCCTGGTAAGAAGTCACAGTCCACACCTTTGAGCCACCAACGCTCTGATCCAAGCTATGAATGTGGCTAATTTGAGGAATTGTGAAATAATGTACGGAACCTTAGTAATTGTGGGTGGTGACATCTCAGTCTCTGCTATCAGTAACATCCCACGTGTATTGCGAGCCGCGGGCGCTCTCAGTACACTAAGCCTGATAAATATATGGAATATTTATATTTTATGTTATTAAATCCTTTTAAGGCTTTTGAAATATTAAAATATTTAACCTTTGACCACCAATGACGCTGTAAGGTGCCTTGTGTCTGAATTTCCGGCGTTGATTAAAAAAAAAATCAAAAAATGAAAGGAAAATACGAAAGCTTTCAGCTCATCTTTAGGACTATATCTAAACTTACTGTCAGGTGAGATGATTTCCTGATTGCTTGATACTCAAAATTGCCTGATACTCATAAGTAAGTAAGTACGTCATAGAGTATATCAAATTTAACCTATTGTTTGACAAGTTTCATAACACTTTCACTTTTCAGACAGGTAGATAATTCAGCCTACTGATCCCACAAATGCATTTCACTATGCAGTCTTGCCTATGGTTTTCAACTGTATCACACAGGTATCTTACACATGTATTTTAACTCAACACTCAGAGTACTAGCCCAGGCACTAGTATTAGTGAGTAATGTAATTGGACTACAAATACTATATTTAGGTACTATAATAACTTTATATAAAAATGAATGGCAAAATGTATTAGTAAGCGCAAAACTTAACGTTGCCTGGACTAATTTTTACAATTATATTATTAAAATTATTGTTGACCAAGGATGGTTGTGACAGCAAGAAAAATTACGAAAAAAAATCACATGTGATCGCAAGCAGATGAAGATAAATAAACATCGCCGGGACAATGAAGGAATTAATAGCAAAATAGTTTAATAATAAATAGTTGATTATTGTATCTCAAAGAGGTAGGAACAAACCTGCCACATTCCACATTTTTTTGTTAGAACGATGTCGGATTCACCAGTAAAATATAAAAAGGTCAGTAATATCTGCGTTAGACTGTACCAGCGGGCACAATGCAAACAAAAGAACAATCCACCGCACACAAATCTTAATCTTAGCATTCATTACGCGTACAAAATGGCGAACCTGAATTTATTCTAGACGGTCGCGGATACAATGAGCGCGTGTAGCTTCACTTGCTTTTAATATGCAATTTCATGTTTTGTTTATCAGCACCCTAGAAACGGAAAGTTGTAGGAAACGGGCGTTTTCGCTAAACATAGCTATGGAGAAATTGGAACGTAACCCACTACGTGGACCCAATGCGGATTGGTAGACGTTAACGACTGCCGTCCTAAGATAATACACGAGATCAGTTATAGTAAGCGTAGTGCGTTTATTTTAAATTTTTGGCCGAGGCCGTCAGCTTCACCATCATCAGGTCACTACATATAATTTCGAAAATTCGAAAACACATTAGTACGTGGCGGGATTTGAACTTCAGCCCTCCCGGTAGGAGGGCAACAGTCCACACCATTGAGCCACCGACGAAATAGCCGTCAGCTTGGTATCCCCCTAAACACGGAAAAACTAGAAATTTTATTTTTTCGGTAATTCGTGCGATCGTCAACCGATCATACTAGCCATCTCTCATATCTTCTGTATATTCAAACGCAAATAATTTTTAAAAAATTAAAAGAAATGTTTTCGCGCAGTAATCGAACTCTCTCAGCGGAGATTCTAACCACGCAGCACACATCGGCTTAAAGCCAGGTGTACGTATAGCCCAGTCTGTAACACAGAGGATATTACCCGATAGCCCTCAGGCGTTTTTAATTTTCCACAGGATCACCTACTCTGGGTACTTTTTTTCTTTTTACCCCCGTAATAAGGGGGAAGACAGTGCCTCTTAAGGGGTAATTTTATTGATTAACTTCGAGACGTATATTTTTGAGATAAGAAGCGTGTTTAAACAAATGGCTTTGGGGTAAATTACTATTTTTTCGGGGGAATTTCTCTTCCTTTTGGGCAATTTGACGGAACGGCCCAAGGGCTGTCTTTAAAATTACGGGCCGAGATATGAGTTATGCAATATTCTTGATTGACATACCAAAATAATATGAAAATCACTATACATGGTTTTAAAGTGGTAAAAAGACAGTGTATATGCTACTCTGTAGTAGGCTCGATATAGCGTCATCTTGTGCTAAATAAGACAATATTATCGTTTCTTGACGAAACAAGCTATATGCACTTCATCATCATCATCTCAGCTCATACGTCCCCACCGAGGGGCATGAGGGGCACCCGTAAAGGGTGTATAGACCGTAGTCATCCACGCGGCCTCAATGCGGATTGGCCGACTTCACACACAACCTGCGTCTTCCCGACCTGGGTTTTGCACCTGCCACCTCTAGATCGGGAGGCAACAGGTCACACCAATGAGCCACTTTATGCACTTCGGGTTTTTTGTATTTCGTTAGTACGCTGTTGCTTGTAAAAAACTGGTTATGAGACTAAAATTTGTCGTCTCGGATATGTTTAAGTTGATATATTTGGATCGTCCCAGACCATGACACAAATGTTAAGTATCTTCTGGATACATGAGGTGTTGTCGAAAACATTATTACTATCTTTGTAGTTATTGGTTTCCTTTAACACCGAATCAGTCGGCAGGCGGATCACTTACTGTGATTATAGATACGCCCAGTGTTGCCACTCGATAGTCGAATATCGATAGTTGGACAAAAGCAATAGTATCGATCGGCCTATCGATACTATCGGCTTTGTAAATTACACCGACTGTCGATACTATCGATAGTTTTTCACTATCGATAGTAACCTTTGTGAGCGTTGGTGCCTCAATGGTGTGGACTGTTGCCCTCCTACCGGGAGGGCTGAGGTTCAAATCCCGCCACGTGCCAATGTGTATTCGAATTTTCGAAATTATATGAATGTTATCCGACGCTCTTACGGTGAAGGAAAACATCGTGAGGAAACCTTCATGCACGCCTGCGAAGAGATTCGAAGGTTGTGTGTGAAGTCGTCCAATCCGCGCTGGGCACGGCGTGACGACTAAGGCCTAATCACCCTATACGGGTAGGCTCGTGCCCCTCGGTGGGGACATTTTATTAATATAACAATTAGCAAGGTGAGTTACAAATACATAAATCCTCCAAATTTATAGGTCAAATAAGTAGCAATATTCCGTAAGAACGATCACTTGCAATAATTACTTGGAATAACCATAAAAATACCCTGTGACATCATTTTTATATCTTCATAAACATCGTGATGAGGTATCCCGGTTCGAAGCAGCGTAATAACAGTATTGATGGCTCCCATCTAATTTAGATTAAGGATCATTACTGTCGCCTCAATTTTATGCGGGATTATGAATGATTAAGTGTTCTATATTAAACGTAATGAATATTGGTAGATTGCAAATAGTTTAGCTGAATGAGGAAAGCGGAGGACCGGCTGGCGCCAAAGTGGGAAGACCTATGTCCAACAGTGGACTGCGATAGGCTGATGAGATAGAGAGAAAGTGAGAGAAATAACTTTAGCTTATTTTGTTCGGGCAAACGTGACGTAGATAGCTTGTACTATCACACTAGTATGGGTATTAAACAACAGATAAACATCTGTAGGTACTAGGTATATACTTTTTTGTTAATACATAATTACAAATTATAAATAGAAACACTCAAAACAATACAAACAGATATTACACAGATGTTTATACGTTTGTAGCCTTCGTACTGTGAATTGCAGAGATGTGATTTATTTGAAATTTAAAATGCAAAATACCTATTTTGTATTTTGCACTCAAATGCTTTAAACGTAAAACGTATTTTGTGTTTTATTTGATATATCGGGATGTATTTTAATTTTTTTTAATTCATTTCAAAATGCGAAACTTTGTAAAAAACATGTCATTCCACTGTCCATATTATGCATTTGCCATTCGTTCGTTGAAGCTATGAAGGCTATCCGAAAATAAAGTATGCTAGCATTATTTATATATATTTGCTTTGATTTATTGAATAAATTTTATCCTATATCACTTTCGATATCTCCAAAAATATAGTATCCAATGTTTCATGAAATGAAAATGAAAAGTGTTTATTCAGTTTAGGTCCTTACAGAACACTTATGTATGTCAAATGAAGCTACCACTGGTTCGGACGGTAATTTTTCACTGAGATTCTTCTCAAAAAAAAGAAAAGAAGAGTTTCTTGCTGGATTCTTCCAGCAAGAAACTTGTTAGTTACTCTTTTCAAAAAATTTGTGTTTTGTACAGAAGCATATGATTTGTTATCAAAAAAATTGTATAAAGCAAATTATATTTACAATTTTTATCATATTAAGTATTAGTTAAAATATAATAATCTACAAAAGTATTATTAAGCAGTTAAGTATAATAA